>CAWUFW010005996.1:896739-906739 GCA_963921515.1 Calotriton arnoldi | reverse complement strand
GAACCATATAGTATCTGATATAAAATGGACTGTCCGCAGGCATGCCAATGGCGTAAATGTAGAGAATTCTCTTCTTAGTCTAGAGGCCCACTTGATTCTTCGCCTTTGCACTAGAGAAAATGGCATGAATGAAATTTCAGAAATTAGTAACATATTTAGATAATTGCCTTATGCAGTATGCTCACCTCCCTTGGGGAGCAGGGGAATGTTTTACCTATCCCTTGGCTGATACAGTTGCCAGTTTTACAATCCGGTGCAACGATGTAAGGGCCAAGACATTTCCCCAAGGTGTGGAACACCAAAACAGAGCCCCTTTAGAAGATCGAAAGGCATTGGCGTTGTTAAATTGGTCGAGGGTAAATAGCCCTACACTGACTGTGAGTTGAAGCCAACAAGTACAATTGATTAAGTACTTCAAGGCAAGGAGGGGACAAAACTGGAAATGACTGAACCAAACCACAATGGCCAATTGATTTTTTTAGTTTAAACAAGGGAAGTCACAAATGTGTTTAAATATGTGTTGGGTACTTTTATATGTTGTTCTTTCTATGTAACCAATCGATAGCATGAGGCACTAAATGGACACATTTTCATGTGAATGTTCCATGACACTGTGATGAAGAATCTTGTTCATGAAATTGTGACTTTTTATTAGGGGTGGGCGGTAAACTACCTGATTACAGCAGGTACGGCCAGTGGATCCTTCACCTTCTGATGTTCCTTGAGATCACTGGATGGTTTTGTATAACCTGTCGATTTATCTTTATATGTTTTGTTGAGCACCACAAGCAGCAGCACTATTTGGTCCTGAAGAAAGCCAAGACACCGTCCGGGTCATAGGCTGAAACATGTCAACCTTTTGTGACACACAAGCGGGTCTAATCTCCCCCACAGTGCCACGCTGTTTTTAATCCTAGCACAGGGTCGCTCGATGTTAGATTTATATCACTCTTTGTTACCTTGTTCTGCTGCCCCCAACATCCTCGGCTCCTCGTTTGGGTATTTAGAAACTACCTCTTAGTTTGAAAACATCCCTGAGCTCCTCCTTCCTAGGGAGGGGGTTGTAGCCCATATCGTGACTAGGCATCACGATATGAGGAGGTTCCTCAGTGATGAAGCATGCCACCCTCGGTGGGTGAGGAAAACCGTCCTCTAAAAGGGACACTCCTTTGTCCTTACGGGTACAACTAATTGACCAACACCATCAGCTAACATTGGCCTGTCACAGGATAGGCCACTTTGAAGTTAATCATATTCCTGGCCACATCCCAGATGCTCATCCTGCTAGAGGAACATAACATAACAACATAGCACTTGTATTTGTAAAGCGCACTTATCACCCATGGGTCTCAAGGCGCTGATTAACAGATGTTTATTGTTACACAACTCAATGGTATTCATTTTATCGACCTCAAATGGATGAAAGGCTGAATGGACCCGCCGGGATTTGAACCTGTGACCATAAGGTCGAACACAGGCCCCTGCAGTGGATGCATTAGTCCACTAAGCCACCAGACCCAGCATAAACAGAAATATCTCCCCACACCCAACACTTTTGTCCTACTCAGGAAGCAGTTTTCACACCTCATGAAGGGGGATAATCAGCTGCCATGTGACAATTGGTGTTCATGCGAATGGGCCTCCAAAGGTTTTAGGCAGGAAAAACTTCACCTTATATAAGTACTGTTTTCTTAATAGTTATCACAAATCTTATTTTACAATTAAATTGGATTTGAAATAACTATTACAAAAGGTATTTGAATTATATTCCTAGCTGTTTCCTAACTGAAATAGTCTTCTTTAAATGTAATTAAGTAACCCACTGCTTTCCTAAGGAACAGCCAGCCTTGCTACATGCAAATAGCTTTTTGAGCTTTTTCACTACAAGGAAACGTGTAACATTAAATGTTTACATGTTCTACTTTTAAATGCCTTGAACACTGCCTTGGGGCTTATAAGGCCCACAAAGGGGTGACTTATTCATATTTAAAAGGAAGGTTGGGACCAGTCAAAAGTGTTTATTCTGACAGGTGGAATTGCAGTTTGAAACTGAAACAGCCAGGCTACAATGGTAGGCATGCTTTAATGTTTGCACTGTCAATTTAGGATTTAGTGGGTGGCACAATGGGTTCTGCAGTCCACTAGTAACACTTGACTTACATATGCTCGGTACACTTTGTAGTGAAACTAGGGCCTTATATGTAAGTTAAATATACCAATTAGGAGTATAACCAATTTCAACATGTTTTAGGGGCATCATATATGCACTGAGCCTAGTAAGCAGAGTCTCAGTGCGCAGATTAAACAAGCATCTGCAATGCAATAGGTCTCGCATTTATGCGAGTTTAAGCTATTGGCATTGTAAATGACAATGCCTTTTATTTATGTTTTGGTTTTTAAAACATAAATAAAAGGCATTATCATTTACAATGCCAATAGCTGAAACTCTCGCAAATGCAAGACCTATTGCATTCCAAATGCTTGACCCTCCTGCCCTACTGCTGTAAGAGAAACTCATTAAAGAAAATAGTGCTTACAGATCAAAGAAGACGTAGCGTGAAACAACTGAAGTAAAAGGGGCAGTTCTCATGGAAGGTTACAAATGAAGACAAGGCGGTACTAAGTAGGGACCAACAAGACTAATAACGAATCAGAAGCCAGCATTTAAGAAGGACAATGACACAAGCCAATGACAAATATGGGCGGAGAGTGGGCGGGGCTTCATATACATACTCCAGCACAGCATGGCTCACAGAGCAGCGCATGGCCTGCCCAGGCTCGACCTAAAAAACAGAAGCTCCACTCAACAAGGAATATGGGTGATCATGCACAAAGAGGTATTTTTCTACACATGCATACAGAAAATACACACCTATAACTGAACATATAATTTGCTACTTAACCTGTTTATTTTACTCCGAAATATTGGTTCAAATATTTCATCCACCAAAATCAGGGATCTTAGCTTTAACCGAACCATGTTAAAGTTTTATGTCGAGTATATAATGTAAAACTCTTAACACATGTATTTAAACAGATGTAAATTACATTTTCATTTAGAATAGGCAAGACAAAAGGGACATCAATCTTTTGCATGGAAAAAGAATACTTTTGAAAAGGAAAATCAATGCAACATGGACCTGATCAGATAACGTGCAATGTAGCAAATTCAACTTTGCAAACATCCACCTCTGTCTGCGAGCAGTATGGAAAATTTGGCCAAAATGTATAATGGAATTTCAGTTCATGCAAAGTAGTTTATACAGAGAGGCAGACTGGACTTGCTGAGGACTGTTTATATAGGGGGAGGTTCCTTTGTTTAATGAGGAATAAAAATACTGTAATTTCCTGTTACAGAGACAGCATCAGCATCTCTAGTTGGTGGCACTTTTCTGCTGCTCACAAACAGTTTAATTGGATGGAGCCTTTGAATAATGAAAGAAGACCGACATTTTTAGGTCTTGTGTTAGCTAGTACAATTGTTTTAAATAAAAAAATATGGCAGTCCTCTTTAAGTAAGGATGGCACTGTTCCTTACTAAATCCACATAGGTCTTAATCATTTAAATCTCAGCTCTACCCTTAGTAGCTGTAGCACAGAGCAGACAGGCTTAAATTGGGAGAAATGTGTAAAGCATTTATCAGCAGCAAAAGCATTAAAAAGTAGAACATACAACACAATAAAAATACCACTCCACTTTATAAAACTAGAGAAAATGTTAATGAACAAACAGCCACCAAAACGACAAAGATCTGATGTGGGGAACCAGATATATGGTTTTTTGAAGTTTTACATCTTTCTAGCTCTAAAAAATAAACTTTTGATAAAACGTCCCCTCTGTGGAAATGCCCTTATTCTACATAAAGTGAAGGTTTTATCTTCTTAAAATATATATGGAGCAACTTCAGAATTTAAAATACATTTTGTTTTTTAAGAGAGATGTTTCAATGGTGCAACATATTCCTGGTAGAAAAAGAAAGTATACAAAGTATCTCACCCACACTCCAAGATCCAATGTCTATTTCGGAATTGCAGGGAAGAAGGACAGCCTATGGGGCGTCACTAACCAAACAGCAGAAAAAGCCTTACTTCAGCATTACATACAGTAATTATCATTACCTTTAGAATTTATGACTTTGTTTCTGACCCAGAATGCTCAGTTTGAGAGATATACTTCACTTTAGATATGGCTTTGCAAAGCACTTGTGCGATCAGCATTAAATTGCAAACACACAGCTGTCCTTCAAACAAGGCCCACGATACAAATCTAAATCAAGCAGTACAGGTCCCATTTCTCACTTAGGGGCTGATTTACTAACATTTTCCGTCATGGCTGCACCACTTTATTGAAGCAGCCCCAACGCAAAATGTTAGCGAGATTTACAAAGCTATACAAGGGCTGATTTACAGCACTTTGAGTAACCTTGCATCGGGGAGGCTTTCAATGGGTGGAATATCCACCTATAGATTTTGTGCCAAAATGGTGTGCCTCCCAGACTCAGGAGTAACGACGAGAAATGTCTTAATTTCTCCTCGTTACTTTCTTTTTTTATGTGTAATGCATTCTGCATTACATATAGAACAAGCATTTGCAATGCAATAGGTCTCGTATTTAAGCAAGTTTGAGCTATTGGCATTGTAAATGACAATGCCTTTTATTTATGTTTTGGTTTTTATAACATAAATAAAAGACATTGCCATTTACAATGCCAATAGCTTCAACTCGCGTAAATGAGAGACCTATTGCAATGCAAATGCTTGTTTCATCCCAGCTACTTGGCGCTGCCCTGCATGGGAATTCCAACCTGGAGAATGACAATGCTGTCCAGAACTGCCCATTCCTTCCTGACTTCAGTGACCTTGCATGGCCTCCACTTTTACCCTTACTTTATCAGTATCACAGAATCAGTACTTCGAGGTTATTTTTTGCCCAAATATTCTTCTGGGGGACAGTTCCATGGATTTACAACACAGTCAGTAAATCAAGGCCATTACACTACAAGTCTTTGCTCATAGGCAGGACCACTGGAATAACGCAATATTGTGGCTGCTGCGTTCTCGGAGTATTTACATATTTTCCACACTTGCCGCATGATTCAGATCTTCTGTATCAGTTGCAAACATTGATTCTAGCTCAGATGGATCAAAAGAGGCTTTAAAAAGCATCAGCCGTGGTCTCCCGGGGGGACAGACGCTTTGCAAAGATTAACTGTCACCATTTCGTTGCTGATGGCTGTATTCGGGTGTTAGAGTGCTGCTAATGAGGAGAAACGTTTGCCCAGACAGTACTACTGTGTTGTAAAATGACAAAATAGCAAAATATTGCGACAGAATGTGCCATATTACGCTGCATCATGGCACCTCTTCTGTGTCTGATTACGTTTGTACCTCTCCAGTCCCTGCAGCACCTGTTCTGACCTGGGACTCAGGCTCTACAACAGCTCTGCTGACCTGGTTCTCTGGCTCTACAGCAGCTCTGCTGACCTGGTTCTCTGGCTCTACAGCAGCTCTGCTGACCTGGTTCTCCGGCTCTACAGCAGCTCTGCTGGCCTGGTTCTCTGGCTCTACAGTGGCTCTGCTGACCTGGTTCTCAGGCTCTACAGCAGCTTGCTGACCTGGTTCTCCGGCTCTAGAGCGGCTCTGCTGACCTGGTTTTGTGGCTCAACAGCAGCTCTGCTGACCTGGTTCTCTGGCTCTACAGCAGCTCTGCTGACCTGGTTCTCTGGCTCTACCGCACATCTGCTGACCTGGTTCTCTGGCTCTAGAGCAGCTCTGCTGACCTGTTTCTCTGGCTCTAGAGCAGCTTTGCTGCCCTGGTTCTCTGGCTCTAGAGCAGCTCTGCTGACCTGGTTCTCTGGCTCTACAGCAGCTCTGCTGACCTGGTTCTCTGGCTCCACAGCAGCTCTGCTGACCTGGTTCTCTGGCTCTAAAACGGCTCTACTGACCTGGTTCTCAGGCTCTACAGCAGCTTGCTGACCTGGTTCTCTGGCTCTAGAGTGGCTCTGCTGGACTGGTTCTCTGGCTCTAGAGTGGCTCTCCTGGCCTGGTTCTCAGGCTGTAGAGCGGCTCTGCTGACCTGGTTCTCTGGCTCTAGAGCAGCTCTGCTGACCCGGTTCTCTGGCTCTAGAGCGGCTCTGCTGACCTGGTTCTCTGGCTCTACAGCAGCTCTGCTGACCTGGTTCTCCGGCTCTACAGCAGCTCTGCTGACCTGGTTCTCTGGCTCTACAGTGGCTCTGCTGACCTGGTTCTCAGGCTCTACAGCAGCTTGCTGACCTGGTTCTCCGGCTCTAGAGCGGCTCTGCTGACCTGGTTTTCTGGCTCTACAGCAGCTCTGCTGACCTGGTTCTCTGGCTCTACAGCAGCTCTGCTGACCTGGTTCTCTGGCTCTACCGCACCTCTGCTGACCTGGTTCTCTGGCTCTAGAGCAGCTCTGCTGACCTGGTTCTCTGGCTCTAGAGCAGCTTTGCTGACCTGGTTCTCTGGCTCTAGAGCAGCTCTGCTGACCTGGTTCTCTGGCTCTACAGCAGCTCTGCTGACCTGGTTCTCTGGCTCTACAGCAGCTCTGCTGACCTGGTTCTCTGGCTCTAAATGGCTCTACTGACCTGGTTCTCAGGCTCTACAGCAGCTTGCAGACCTGGTTCTCTGGCTCTAGAGTGGCTCTGCTGGACTGGTTCTCTGGCTCTAGATTGGCTCTCCTGACCTGGTTATCAGGCTCTAGAGCGGCTCTGCTGACCTGGTTCTCTGGCTCTAGAGCAGCTCTGCTGACCCGCTTCTCTGGCTCTAGAGCGGCTCTGCTGACCTGGTTCTATGGCTCTACAGCAGCTCTGCTGACCTGGGTCTCAGGCTCTACAACAGCTCTGCTGACCTGGTTCTCTGGCTCTACAGTGGCTCTGCTGACCTGGTTCTCAGGCTCTACAGCAGCTTGCTGACCTGGTTCTCAGGCTCTACAGCAGCTTGCTGACCTGGTTCTCTGGCTCTAGAGCAGCTCTGCTGGCCTGGTTCTCTGGCTCTAGAGCCGCTCTGCTGACTTGGTTCTCTGGCTCTAGATCGGCTCTGCTGACCTGGTTCTCTGGCTCTAGAGCAGCTATGCTGACCCAGTTCTCTGGCTCTAGAGCAGCTCTGCTGACCTGGTTCTATGGCTCTACAGTAGATCTGCTGACCTAGTTCTCTGGCTCTAGAGCGGCTCTGCTGACCTGGTTCTCAGGCTCTACAGCAGCTTGCTGACCTGGTTCTCAGGCTCTACCCAGCTTGCTGACCTGGTTCTCGGGTTCTGGAGCGGCTCTCCTGGCCTGGTTCTCTGCTTGAGAGCGGCTCTGCTGACCTGGTTCTCTGGCTCTAGAGCGGCTCTGCTGACCTGGTTCTCTGGCTCTAGAGCTGCTCTACTGACCCGGTTCTCAGGCTCTAGAGCGGCTCTGCTGAACTTGTTCTCTGGCTCTAGAGCATGTCTGCTGACCTGGTTCTATGGCTCTACAGCAGCTCTGCTGACCTGGTTCTATGGATCCACAACAGCTCTGCTGACCTGGTTCTCTGGCTCTACAGCAGCTCTGCTGACCTGGTTCTCTGGCTCTAGAGCGGCTCTGCTGACCTGGTTCACTGGCTCTACAACAGCTCTGCTGACCTGGTTCTCTGGCTTTAAAACGGCTCTGCTGACCTGGTTCTCTGGCTCTAGAGCGGCTCTGCTGGCCTGGTTCTCTGGCTCTACAGCAGCTTGCTGACCTGGATATCTGGCTCTACAACACCTCTGCTGACCTGGTTCTCTGGCCCAGTTCTCTGGCCATAGAGCAGCTCTGCTGACCTCGTTCTCTGGCTCTACAGCAGCTCTGCTGACCTGTTTCTCAGGCTCTAGAGCGACTCTGCTGACCTTGTTCTCTGGCTCTACAGCGGCTCTGCTGACCTGGTTCTCTGGCTCTACAGCAGCTCTGCGGACCTGGTTCTCTGGCTCTACAGCAGCTCTGCGGACTTGGTTCTCTGGCTCTACAGCAGCTCTGCTGACCTGGTTCTCTGGCTCTACAGAAGCTCTGCTGACCTGGTTCTCTAGCTCTACAGCAGCTCTGCTGACCTGGTTCTCTAGCTCTACAGCAGCTCTGCTGACCTGGTTCTCTGGGTCTAGAGCGCCTTTGCTGACCTGGTTCTCTGGCTCTAGAGCAGCTCTGCTGACCTGGTTCTCTGGCTCTAGAGCAGATCTGCTGACCTGGTTCTCTGGCTCTACAACGGCTCTGCTGACCCTGTTCTCTGGCTCTAGAGCGGCTCTGCTGACCTGGTTCTCTGGCTTTACAGCAGCTCTGCTGAACTGGTTCTCTGGCTCTAGAGCATGTCTGCTGACCTCGTTCTCTGGCTCTTCAGCAGCTCTGCTGACCTGGTTCTCAGGCTCTACAGCAGCTTGCTGACCTGGTTCTATGGCTCAAGAGCGGCTCTGATGACCTGCTTGTCAGGCTCTACAGCAGCTTGCTGACCTGGTTCTCTGATTCTAGAGCAGCTCTGCTGGCCTGGTTCTCTGGCTCTAGAGCAGCTCTGCTGACCTGGTTCTCTGGCTCTAGAGTGGCTCTACTAACCCGGTTCTCAGGCTCTAGAGCGGCTCTGCTGAACTGGTTCTCTGGCTCTAGAGCATGTCTGCTGACCTCGTTCTATAGCTCTACAGCAGCTCTGCTGACCTGGTTCTATGGCTCTACAACGGCTCTGCTGACCTGGTTCTATAGCTCTACAGCAGCTCTGCTGACCTGGTTCTCTGGCTCTAGAGCGGCTCTGCTGACCTGGTCCTCTGGCTCTACAGCGGCTCTGCTGACCTGGGTCTCAGGCTCTACAACGGCTCTGCTGACCTGGTTCTCTGGCTCTACAATGGCTCTCCTGACCTGATTCTCTGGCTCTACAATGGCTCTGCTGACATGGTTCTCTGGCTCAACAGCAGCTCTGCTGACCTGGTTCTATGGCTCTACAGCAGCTCTGCTGACATGGTTCTCTGGCTCTGCAACGGCTCTCCTGACCTGGTTCTCTGGCTCTAGAGCGGCACTGCTGGCCTGGTTCTCTGGCTCTAGAGCGTCTCTGCTGACCTGGTTTTCTGGCTCTAGAGCGGCTCTGCTGACCTGGTTCTCTGGCTCTAGAGCGGCTCTGCTGACCTGGTTCTCTGGCTCTACAGCAGCTCTGCTGACCTGGTTCTCTGGCTCTACAGCGGCTCTGCTGACCTGGTTCTCTGGCTCTACAGTGGCTCTGCTGACCTGGTTCTCTGGCTCTACAGCAGCTCTGCTGACCTGGTTCTCTGCCTCTACAGCAGCTCTGCTGACCTGGTTCTCTGCCTCTACAGCAGCTCTGCTGATCTGGTTCTCTGGCTCTACAGCAGCTCTGCTGACCTGGTTCTCTGGCTCTACAGCAGCTCTGCTGACCTGGCTCTCTGGCTCTACCGCAGCTCTGCTGACCTGGTTCTCTGGCTCTAGAGCGGCTCTACTGACCTGGTTCTCAGGCTCTAGAGCGGCTCTGCTGAACTTGTTCTCTGGCTCTAGGGCATGTCTGCTGACCTGGTTCTATGGCTCTACAGCAGCTCTGCTGACCTGGTTCTATGGATCCACAACAGCTCTGCTGACCTGGTTCTCTGGCTCTACAGCAGCTCTGCTGACCTGGTTCTCTGGCTCTAGAGCGGCTCTGCTGACCTGGTTCACTGGCTCTACAACAGCTCTGCTGACCTGGTTCTCTGGCTTTACAACGGCTCTGCTGACCTGGTTCTCTGGCTCTAGAGCGGCTCTGCTGGCCTGGTTCTCTGGCTCTACAGCAGCTTGCTGACCTGGTTATCTGGCTCTACAACACCTCTGCTGACCTGGTTCTCTGGCCCAGTTCTCTGGCCATAGAGCAGCTCTGCTTACCTCGTTCTCTGGCTCTACAGCAGCTCTGCTGACCTGTTTCTCAGGCTCTAGAGCAACTCTGCTGACCTTGTTCTCTGGCTCTACAGCGGCTCTGCTGACCTGGTTCTCTGGCTCTACAGCAGCTCTGCGGACCTGGTTCTCTGGCTCTA
>CAWUFW010005996.1:617500-896639 GCA_963921515.1 Calotriton arnoldi | reverse complement strand
AGTGGCTCTGCTGGAATGGTTCTCTGGCTCTAGAGTGGCTCTCCTGGCCTGGTTCTCTGGATCTAGAGCGGCTCTGCTGACCTGGTTCTCTGGCTCTAGAGCAGCTCTGCTGACCCGGTTCTCTGGCTCTAGAGCGGCTCTGCTGACCTGGTTCTATGGCTCTACAGCAGCTCTGCTGACCTGAGTCTCAGGCTCTACAACGTCTCTGCTGACCTGGTTCTCTGGCTCTACAACGGCTCTGCTGACCTGGTTCTATAGCTTTACAGCAGCTCTGCTGACCTGGTTCTCAGGCTCTACAACGGCTCTGCTGACCTGGTTCTCTGGCTCTACAATGGCTCTCCTGACCTGGTTCTCTGGCTCTACAATGGCTCTGCTGACCTGGTTCTCTGGCTCAACAGCAGCTCTGCTGACCTGGTTCTATGGCTCTACAGCAGCTCTGCTGACATGGTTCTCTGGCTCTGCAACGGCTCTCCTGACCTGGTTCTCTGGCTCTAGAGCGGCACTGCTGGCCTGGTTCTCTGGCTCTTGAGCGTCTCTGCTGACCTGGTTTTCTGGCTCTAGAGCGGCTCTGATGACCTGGTTCTCTGGCTCTAGAGCGGCTCTGCTGACCTGGTTCTCTGGCTCTAGAGCGGCTCTGCTGACCTGGTTCTCTGGCTCTAGAGCAGCTCTGCTGACCTGGTTCTCTGCCTCTACAGCAGCTCTGCTGACCTGGTTCTCTGCCTCTACAGCAGCTCTGCTGACCTGGTTCTCTGGCTCTAGAGCAGCTCTGCTGACCTGGTTCTCTGGCTCTCCAACAGCTCTGATGACCTGGTTCTCTGCCTCTACAGCAGCTCTGCTGACCTGGTTCTCTGCCTCTACAGCAGCTTTGCTGACCTGGTTCTCTTGCTCTAGAGCAGCTCTGCTGACCTGGTTCTCTGGCTCTACAGCAGCTCTGATGACCTGGTTCTCTGGCTCAAAAACGGCTCTGCTGACCTGGTTCTCAGGCTCTACAGCAGCTTGCTGACCTGGTTCTCTGGCTCTAGAGCAGCTCTACTGACCCGGTTCTCTGGCTCTAGAGCGGCTCTGCTGACCTGGTTCTATGGCTCTACAGCAGCTCTGCTGACCTGGGTCTCAGGCTCTACAACGTCTCTGCTGACCTGGTTCCCTGGCTCTACAGCAGCTCTGCTGACCTGGTTCTCTGGCTCTACAGTGGCTCTGCTGACCTGGTTCTCTGGCTCTACAGCAGCTCTGCTGACCTGGTTCTCTGGCTCTACAGCTGCTCTGCTGACCTGGTTCTCTGGCTCTAGAGTCGCTCTGCTGACCTGGTTCTCTGGCTCTTCAATGGCTCTGCTGACCTGGTTCTCTGGCTCTACCGCAGCTCTGCTGACCTGGTTCTATGGCTCTACAGCAGCTTGCCAACCTGCTTCTCTGGCTCTACAGCAGCTCTGCTGACCTGGTTCCCTGGCTCTACAGCAGCTCTGCTGACCTGGTTCTAAGGCTCTACAGCAGCTCTGCTGACCTGGTTCTATGGCTCTACAGCAGCTTGCTGACCTGGTTCTCTGGCTCTACAACACCTCTGCTGACCTGGTTCACTGACCTGGTTCTCTGGCCCAGTTCTCTGGCCATAGAGCAGCTCTGCTGACCTCGTTCTGTGGCCCTATAGCAGCTCTGCTGACCTGTTTCTCAGGCTCTAGAGCGATTCTGCTGACCTTGTTCTCTGGCTCTACAGCGGCGCTGCTGACCTGGTTCTCTGCCTCTACAGCAGCTCTGCGGACCTGGTTCTCTGGCTCTACAGCAGCTCTGCTGACCTGGTTCTCTGGCTCTACAGCAGCTCTGCTGACCTGGTTCTCAGGCTCTACAGCAGCTTGCTGACCTGGTTCTATGGCTCAAGAGCAGCTCTGCTGACCTGGTTGACAGGCTCTACAGCAGCTTGCTGACCTGGCTCTCTGGTTCTAGAGCGGCTCTGCTGGCCTGGTTCTTTGGCTCTAGAGCGGCTCTGCTGACCTGGTTCTCTGGCTCTAGAGTGGCTCTGCTGACCTGGTTCTCTGGCTGTAGAGTGGCTCTGCTGACCTGGTTCTCTGGCTCTAGAGCGGCTCTACTAACCTGGTTCTCAGGCTCTAGAGCGGCTCTGCTGAACTGGTTCTCTGGCTCTAGAGCATGTCTGCTGACCTCGTTCTATGGCTCTACAGCAGCTCTGCTGACCTGGTTCTATGGCTCTACAACGGCTCTGCTGACCTGGTTCTCTGGCTCTACAATGGCTCTCCTGACCTGGTTCTCTGGCTCTACAATGGCTCTGCTGACCTGGTTCTCTGGCTCTACAGCAGCTCTGCTGACCTGGTTCTATGGCTCTACAGCAGCTTGCTGACCTGCTTCTCTGGCTTTATAGCAGCTTTATGACCTGCTTCTCTGGCTCTACAGCAGCTCTGCTGACCTGGTTCTCTGGCTCTACAGAAGCTCTGCTGACCTGGTTCTAAGGCTCTACAGCAGCTCTGCTGACCTTTTTCTCTGGCTTAACAGCAGCTTGCTGACCTGGTTCTCTGGCTCTACAACACCTCTGCTGACCTGGTTTGCTGACCTGGTTCTCTGGCCAAGTTCTCTGGCCATAGAGCAGCTCTGCTGACCTGGTTCTCTGGCTCTACAACAGCTCTGCTGACCTGGTTCTCTAGCTCTAAAGCAGCTCTGCTGACCTGGTTCTATAGCTCTACAGCAGCTCTGCTGACCTGGTTCTCTGGCTCTAGAGCGGCTCTGCTGACCTGGTTCTCTGGCTCTACAGCAGCTCTGCTGACCTGGGTCTTAGGCTCTACAACGGCTCTGCTGACCTGGTTCTCTGGCTCTACAATGGCTCTCCTGACCTGGTTCTCTGGCTCTACAATGGCTCTGCTGACCTGGTTCTATGGCTCTACAGCAGCTTGCTGACCTGCTTCTCTGGCTTTATAGCAGCTTTATGACCTGCTTCTCTGGCTCTACAGCAGCTCTGCTGACCTGGTTCTCTGGCTCTACAGCAGCTCTGCTGACCTGGTTTTAAGGCTCTACAGCAGCTCTGCTGACCTGGTTCTCTGGCTTAACAGCAGCTTGCTGACCTGGTTCTCTGGCTCTACAACACCTCTGCTGACCTGGTTCTCTGGCCAAGTTCTCTGGCCATAGGGCAGCTCTGCTGACCTCGTTCTCAGGCTCTAGAGCGACTCTGCTGATCTTGTTCTCTGGCTGTACAGCGGCTCTGCTGACCTGGTTCTCTGGCTCTACAGCAGCTCTGCGGACCTGGTTCTCTGGCTCTACAGCAGCTCTGCTGACTTAGTTCTCAGGCTCTACAGCAGCTTTGCTGACCTGGTTCTCTGGCTCTACAACAGCTCTGCTGACCTGGTTCTCTAGCTCTAAAGCAGCTCTGCTGACCTGGTTCTCTGGCTCTAGAGCCGCTCTGCTGACCTTGTTCTCTGGCTCTAGAGCAGCTCTGCTGACCTGGTTCTCTGGCTCTACAACGGCTCTGCTGACCTAGTTCTCTGGCTCTTGAGCGGCTCTGCTGACCTGGTTTTAAGGCTCTACAGCAGCTCTGCTGACCTGGTTCTCTGGCTTAACAGCAGTTTGCTGACCTGGTTCTCTGGCTCTACAACACCTCTGCTGACCTGGTTTGCTGACCTGGTTCTCTGGCCAAGTTCTCTGGCCATAGAGCAGCTCTGCTGACCTCGTTCTCTGGCTCTACAGCAGCTCTGCTGACCTGGTTCTCAGGCTCTAGAGCGACTCTGCTGACCTTGCTCTCTGGCTGTACAGCGGCTCTGCTGACCTGGTTCTCTGGCTCTACAGCAGCTCTGCGGACCTGGTTCTCTGGCTCTACAGCAGCTCTGCTGACTTAGTTCTCAGGCTCTACAGCAGCTTTGCTGACCTGGTTCTCTGGCTCTACAACAGCTCTGCTGACCTGGTTCTCTAGCTCTAAAGCAGCTCTGCTGACCTGGTTCTCTGGGTCTAGATCGCCTCTGCTGACTTTGTTCTCTGGCTCTAGAGCAGCTCTGCTGACCTGGTTCTCTGGCTCTACAACGGCTCTGCTGACCTAGTTCTCTGGCTCTTGAGCGGCTCTGCTGACCTGGTTCTCTGGCTTTACAGCAGCTCTGCTGACCTGGTTCTGTGGCTCTACAGCAGCTCTGCTGACCTGGTTCTCTGGCTCTACAACGGCTCTGCTGACCTGGTTCTCTGGCTCTACAGCAGCTCTGCTGACCTGGTTCTCTGGCTCTACAGCAGCTCTGCTGACCTGGTTCTCTGGCTCTAGAGCAGCTCTGCTGACCTGGTTCTCTGGCTCTACAGCAGCTCTGCTGACCTTGTTCTCTGGCTCTACTGCAGCTCTGCTGACCTGGTTCTCTGGCTCTACAGCAGCTCTGCTGACCTGGTTCTTTGGCTCTACAGCAGCTCTGCTGACCTGGTTCTCTGGCTCTACTGCAGCTCTGCTGACCTGGTTCTCTGGCTCTAGAGCTGCTCTGCTGACCTGGTTCTCTGGCTCTAGAGCAGCTTTGCTGACCTGTTTCTCTGGCTCTACAGCAGCTCTGCTGACCTGGTTCTCTGGCTCTAGAGCAGCTTGCTGACCTGTTTCTCTGGCTCTAGAGTGGCTCTGCTGGACTGGTTCTCTGGCTCTAGAGTGGCTCTGCTGACCTGGTTCTCTGGCTCTAGAGCGGCTCTGCTGACCTGGTTCTCTGGCTCTACAGCAGCTCTGCTGACCTGGTTCTTTGGCTCTACAGTGGCTCTGCTGACCTGGTTCTCTGGCTCTACAGTGGCTCTGCTGACCTGGTTCTCTGGCTCTACAGCAGCTCTGCTGACCTGGTTCTCTGCCTCTACAGCAGCTCTGCTGACCTGGTTCTCTGCCTCTACAGCAGCTCTGCTGACCTGGTTCTCTGGCTCTACAGCAGCTCTGCTGACCTGGTTCTCTGGCTCTACAGCAGCTCTGCTGACCTGGCTCTCTGGCTCTACCGCAGCTCTGCTGACCTGGTTCTCTGGCTCTAGAGCAGCTCTACTGACCTGGTTCTCTGGCTCTAGAGCAGCTTTGCTGACCTGGTTCTCTGGCTCTAGAGCAGCTCTGCTGACCTGGTTCTCTGGCTCTACAGCAGCTCTGCTGACCTGGTTCTCTGGCTCAAAAATGGCTCTGCTGACCTGGTTCTCAGGCTCTACAGCAGCTTGTTGACCTGGTTCTCTGGCTCTAGAGTGGATCTGCTGGACTGGTTCTCTGGCTCTAGAGTGGCTCTCCTGGCCTGGTTCTCTGGATCTAGAGCGGCTCTGCTGACCTGGTTCTCTGGCTCTAGAGCAGCTCTGCTGGCCCGGTTCTCTGGCTCTAGAGCGGCTCTGCTGACCTGGTTCTATGGCTCTACAGCAGCTCTGCTGACCTGAGTCTCTGGCTCTACAACGTCTCTGCTGACCTGGTTCTCTGGCTCTACAGCAGCTCTGCTGACCTGGTTCTCTGCCTCTACAGCAGCTCTGCTGACCTGGTTCTCTGCCTCTACAGCAGCTCTGCTGACCTGGTTCTCTGGCTCTAGAGCAGCTCTGCTGACCTGGTTCTCTGGCTCTACAACAGCTCTGCTGACCTGGTTCTCTGGCTCTACTGCAGCTCTGCTGACCTGGTTCTCTGGCTCTAGAGCAGCTCTACTGACCTGGTTTTCTGGCTCTAGAGCAGCTTTGCTGACCTGGTTCTCTTGCTCTAGAGCAGCTCTGCTGACCTGGTTCTCTGGCTCTACAGCAGCTCTGATGACCTGGTTCTCTGGCTCAAAAACGGCTCTGCTGACCTGGTTCTCAGGCTCTACAGCAGCTTGCTGACCTGGTTCTCTGGCTCTAGAGTGGCTCTACTGGACTGGTTCTCTGGCTCTAGAGCGGCTCTGCTGACCTGGTTCTCTGGCTCTAGAGCAGCTCTGCTGACCCGGTTCTCTGGCTCTAGAGCGGCTCTGCTGACCTGGTTCTATGGCTCTACAGCAGCTCTGCTGACCTGGGTCTCAGGCTCTACAACGTATCTGCTGACCTGGTTCCCTGGCTCTACAGCAGCTCTGCTGACCTGGTTCTCTGGCTCTACAGTGGCTCTGCTGACCTGGTTCTCTGGCTCTACAGCAGCTCTGCTGACCTGGTTCTCTGGCTCTACAGCTGCTCTGCTGACCTGGTTCTCTGGCTCTAGAGTAGCTCTGCTGACCTGGTTCTCTGGCTCTTCAATGGCTCTGCTGACCTGGTTCCCTGGCTCTACAGCAGCTCTGCTGACCTGGTTCTAAGGCTCTACAGCAGCTCTGCTGACCTGGTTCTATGGCTCTACAGCAGCTTGCTGACCTGGTTCTCTGGCTCTACAACACCTCTGCTGACCTGGTTCACTGACCTGGTTCTCTGGCCCAGTTCTCTGGCCATAGAGCATCTCTGCTGACCTCGTTCTGTGGCTCTATAGCAGCTCTGCTGACCTGTTTCTCAGGCTCTAGAGCGATTCTGCTGACCTTGTTCTCTGGCTCTACAGCGGCGCTGCTGACCTGGTTCTCTGCCTCTACAGCAGCTCTGCGGACCTGGTTCTCTGGCTCTACAGCAGCTCTGCTGACCTGGATCTCTGGCTCTACAGCAGCTCTGCTGCCCTGGTTCTCTGGCTCTAGAGCAGCTCTGCTGGACTGGTTCTCTGGCTCTAGAGTGGCTCTGCTGACCTGGTTCTCTGGCTCTAGAGCGGCTCTGCTGACCTGGTTCTCTGGCTCTACAGCAGCTCTGCTGACCTGGTTCTCTGGCTCTACAGCGGCTCTGCTGACCTGGTTCTCTGGCTCTACAGTGGCTCTGCTGACCTGGTTCTCTGGCTCTACAGCGGCTCTGCTGACCTGGTTCTCTGCCTCTACAGCAGCTCTGCTGACCTGGTTCTCTGCCTCTACAGCAGCTCTGCTGACCTGGTTCTCTGCCTCTACAGCAGCTCTGCTGACCTGGTTCTCTGGCTCTACAGCGGCTCTGCTGACCTGGTTCTCTGGCTCTACAGTGGCTCTGCTGACCTGGTTCTCTGGCTCTACAGCGGCTCTGCTGACCTGGTTCTCTGCCTCTACAGCAGCTCTGCTGACCTGGTTCTCTGCCTCTACAGCAGCTCTGCTGACCTGGTTCTCTGCCTCTACAGCAGCTCTGCTGACCTGGTTCTCTGGCTCTACAGCAGCTCTGCTCACCTGGTTCTCTGGCTCTACAGCAGCTCTGCTGACCTGGCTCTCTGGCTCTACCGCAGCTCTGCTGACCTGGTTCTCTGGCTCTAGAGCAGCTCTACTGACCTGGTTCTCTGGCTCTAGAGCAGCTTTGCTGACCTGGTTCTCTGGCTCTAGAGCAGCTCTGCTGACCTGGTTCTCTGGCTCTACAGCAGCTCTGCTGACCTGGTTCTCTGGCTCAAAAATGGCTCTGCTGACCTGGTTCTCAGGCTCTACAGCAGCTTGCTGACCTGGTTCTCTGCCTCTACAGCAGCTCTGCTGACCTGGTTCTCTGGCTCTAGAGCAGCTCTGCTGACCTGGTTCTCTGGCTCTACAACAGCTCTGCTGACCTGGTTCTCTGGCTCTACTGCAGCTCTGCTGACCTGGTTCTCTGGCTCTAGAGCAGCTCTACTGACCTGGTTTTCTGGCTCTAGAGCAGCTTTGCTGACCTGGTTCTCTTGCTCTAGAGCAGCTCTGCTGACCTGGTTCTCTGGCTCTACAGCAGCTCTGATGACCTGGTTCTCTGGCTCAAAACGGCTCTGCTGACCTGGTTCTCAGGCTCTACAGCAGCTTGCTGACCTGGTTCTCTGGCTCTAGAGTGGCTCTGCTGGACTGGTTCTCTGGCTCTAGAGCGGCTCTGCTGACCTGGTTCTCTGGCTCTAGAGCAGCTCTGCTGACCAGGTTCTCTGGCTCTAGAGCGGCTCTGCTGGACTGGTTCTCTGGCTCTAGAGCGGCTCTGCTGACCTGGTTCTCTGGCTCTAGAGCAGCTCTGCTGACCAGGTTCTCTGGCTCTAGAGCGGCTCTGCTGACCTGGCTCTATGGCTCTACAGCAGCTCTGCTGACCTGGGTCTCAGGCTCTACAACGTCTCTGCTGACCTGGTTCCCTGGCTCTACAGCAGCTCTGCTGACCTGGTTCTCTGGCTCTACAGTGGCTCTGCTGACCTGGTTCTCTGGCTCTACAGCTGCTCTGCTGACCTGGTTCTCTGGCTCTAGAGTAGCTCTGCTGACCTGGTTCTCTGGCTCTTCAATGGCTCAGCAGCTCTGCTGACCTGGTTCTAAGGCTCTACAGCAGCTCTGCTGACCTGGTTCTATGGCTCTACAGCAGCTTGCTGACCTGGTTCTCTGGCTCTACAACACCTCTGCTGACCTGGTTCACTGACCTGGTTCTCTGGCCCAGTTCTCTGGCCATAGAGCAGCTCTGCTGACCTCGTTCTGTGGCTCTATAGCAGCTCTGCTGACCTGTTTCTCAGGCTCTAGAGCGATTCTGCTGACCTTGTTCTCTGGCTCTACAGCGGCGCTGCTGACCTAGTTCTCTGCCTCTACAGCAGCTCTGCGGACCTGGTTCTCTGGCTCTACAGCAGCTCTGCTGACCTGGATCTCTGGCTCTACAGCAGCTCTGCTGCCCTGGTTCTCTGGCTCTAGAGCAGCTCTGCTGGACTGGTTCTCTGGCTCTAGAGTGGCTCTGCTGACCTGGTTCTCTGGCTCTAGAGCGGCTCTGCTGACCTGGTTCTCTGGCTCTACAGCAGCTCTGCTGACCTGGTTCTCTGGCTCTACAGCGGCTCTGCTGACCTGGTACTCTGGCTCTACAGCTGCTCTGCTGACCTGGTTCTCTGGCTCTAGAGCAGCTCTACTGACCTGGTTCTCTGGCTCTAGAGCAGCTTTGCTGACCTGGTTCTCTGGCTCTAGAGCAGCTCTGCTGACCTGGTTCTCTGGCTCTAGAGCAGCTCTGCTGACCTGGTTCTCAGGCTCTACAGCAGCTTGCTGACCTGGTTCTCTGGCTCTAGAGTGGCTCTGCTGGACTGGTTCTCTGGCTCTAGAGTGGCTCTCCTGGCCTGGTTCTCTGGATCTAGAGCGGCTCTGCTGACCTGGTTCTCTGGATCTAGAGCGGCTCTGCTGACCTGGTTCTCTGGCTCTAGAGCAGCTCTGCTGACCTGGTTCTATGGCTCTACAGCAGCTCTGCTGACCTGAGTCTCTGGCTCTACAACGTCTCTGCTGACCTGGTTCTCTGGCTCTACAACGGCTCTGCTGACCTGGTTCTATAGCTCTACAGCAGCTCTGCTGACCTGGTTCTCAGGCTCTACAACGGCTCTGCTGACCTGGTTCTCTGGCTCTACAATGGCTCTCCTGACCTGGTTCTCTGGCTCTACAATGGCTCTGCTGACCTGGTTCTCTGGCTCTACAGCAGCTCTGCTGACATGGTTCTCTGGCTCTGCAACGGCTCTCCTGACCTGGTTCTCTGGCTCTAGAGCGGCACTGCTGGCCTGGTTCTTTGGCTCTTGAGCGTCTCTGCTGACCTGGTTTTCTGGCTCTAGAGCGGCTCTGATGACCTGGTTCTCTGGCTCTAGAGCGGCTCTGCTGACCTGGTTCTCTGGCTCTAGAGCGGCTCTGCTGACCTGGTTCTCCGGCTCTACAGCAGCTCTGCTGACCTGGTTCTCTGCCTCTACAGCAGCTCTGCTGACCTGGTTCTCTGCCTCTACAGCAGCTCTGCTGACCTGGTTCTCTGGCTCTAGAGCAGCTTTGCTGACCTGGTTCTCTTGCTCTAGAGCAGCTCTGCTGACCTGGTTCTCTGGCTCTACAGCAGCTCTGATGACCTGGTTCTCTGGCTCAAAAACGGCTCTGCTGACCTGGTTCTCAGGCTCTACAGCAGCTTGCTGACGTGGTTCTCTGGCTCTAGAGTGGCTCTGCTGACCTGGTTCTCTGGCTCTAGAGTAGCTCTGCTGACCTGGTTCTCTGGCTCTTCAATGGCTCTGCTGACCTGGTTCTCTGGCTCTACCGCAGCTCTGCTGACCTGGTTCTATTGCTCTACTGCAGCTTGCCGACCTGCTTCTCTGGCTCTACAGCAGCTCTGCTGACCTGTTTCTCAGGCTCTAGAGCGATTCTGCTGACCTTGTTCTCTAGCTCTACAGCGGCGCTGCTGACCTGGTTCTCTGCCTCTACAGCAGATCTGCGGACCTGGTTCTCTGGCTCTACAGCAGCTCTGCTGACCTGGTTCTCTGGCTCTACAGCAGCTCTGCTGACCTGGTTCTCTAGCTCTACAGCAGCTCTGCTGACCTGGTTCTCTGGGTCTAGAGCACCTGTGCTGACCTGGTTCTCTGGCTCTAGAGCAGCTCTGCTGACCTGGTTCTCTGGCTCTAGAGCAGCTCTGCTGACCTGGTTCTCTGGCTCTACAACGGCTCTGCTGACCCAGTTCTCTGGCTCTAGAGCAGCTCTGCTGACCTGGTTCTCTGGCTTTACAGCAGCTCTGCTGACCTGGTTCTCTGGCTCTACAGCAGCTCTGCTGACCTGGTTCTCTGGCTCTACAGCAGCTCTGCTGACCTGGTTCTCAGGCTCTAGAGCAGCTTTGCTGACCTGGTTCTCTGGCTCTAGAGCAGCTCTGCTGACCTGGTTCTCTGGCTCTACAGCAGCTCTGCTGACCTGGTTCTCTGGCTCAAAAATGGCTCTGCTGACCTGGTTCTCAGGCTCTACAGCAGCTTGCTGACCTGGTTCTCTGGCTCTAGAGTGGCTCTGCTGGACTGGTTCTCTGGCTCTAGAGTGGCTCTCCTGGCCTGGTTCTCTGGATCTAGAGCGGCTCTGCTGACCTGGTTCTCTGGATCTAGAGCGGCTCTGCTGACCTGGTTCTCTGGCTCTAGAGCAGCTCTGCTGACCTGGTTCTATGGCTCTACAGCAGCTCTGCTGACCTGAGTCTCTGGCTCTACAACGTCTCTGCTGACCTGGTTCTCTGGCTCTACAACGGCTCTGCTGACCTGGTTCTATAGCTCTACAGCAGCTCTGCTGACCTGGTTCTCAGGCTCTACAACGGCTCTGCTGACCTGGTTCTCTGGCTCTACATTGGCTCTCCTGACCTGGTTCTCTGGCTCTACAATGGCTCTGCTGACCTGGTTCTCTGGCTCAACAGCAGCTCTGCTGACCTCGTTCTATGGCTCTACAGCAGCTCTGCTGACATGGTTCTCTGGCTCTGCAACGGCTCTCCTGACCTGGTTCTCTGGCTCTAGAGCGGCACTGCTGGCCTGGTTCTTTGGCTCTTGAGCGTCTCTGCTGACCTGGTTTTCTGGCTCTAGAGCGGCTCTGATGACCTGGTTCTCTGGCTCTAGAGCGGCTCTGCTGACCTGGTTCTCTGGCTCTAGAGCGGCTCTGCTGACCTGGTTCTCCGGCTCTACAGCAGCTCTGCTGACCTGGTTCTCTGCCTCTACAGCAGCTCTGCTGACCTGGTTCTCTGCCTCTACAGCAGCTCTGCTGACCTGGTTCTCTGGCTCTAGAGCAGCTCTGCTGACCTGGTTCTCTGGCTCTACAACAGCTCTGCTGACTTGGTTCTCTGGCTCTAATGCAGCTCTGCTGACCTGGTTCTCTGGCTCTAGAGCAGCTCTACTGACCTGGTTTTCTGGCTCTAGAGCAGCTTTGCTGACCTGGTTCTCTTGCTCTAGAGCAGCTCTGCTGACCTGGTTCTCTGGCTCTACAGCAGCTCTGATGACCTGGTTCTCTGGCTCAAAAACAGCTCTGCTGACCCGGTTCTCTGGCTCTAGAGCGGCTCTGCTGACCTGGTTCTATGGCTCTACAGCAGCTCTGCTGACCTGGGTCTCAGGCTCTACAACGTCTCCGCTGGCCTGGGTCCCTGGCTCTACAGCAGCTCTGCTGACCTGGTTCTCTGGCTCTACAGTGGCTCTGCTGACCTGGTTCTCTGGCTCTACAGCAGCTCTGCTGACCTGGTTCTCTGGCTCTACAGCTGCTCTGCTGACCTGGTTCTCTGGCTCTAGAGTAGCTCTGCTAACCTGGTTCTCTGGCTCTTCAATGGCTCTGCTGACCTGGTTCTCTGGCTCTACCGCAGCTCTGCTGACCTGGTTCTATGGCTCTACTGCAGCTTGCCGACCTGCTTCTCTGGCTCTACAGCAGCTCTGCTGACCTGGTTCCCTGGCTCTACAGCAGCTCTGCTGACCTGGTTCTAAGGCTCTACAGCAGCTCTGCTGACCTGGTTCTATGGCTCCACAGCAGCTTGCTGACCTGGTTCTCTGGCTCTACAACACCTCTGCTGACCTGGTTCACTGACCTGGTTCTCTGGCCCAGTTCTCTGGCCATAGAGCAGCTCTGCTGACCTCGTTCTGTGGCTCTATAGCAGCTCTGCTGACCTGTTTCTCAGGCTCTAGAGCGATTCTGCTGACCTTGTTCTCTAGCTCTACAGCGGCGCTGCTGACCTGGTTCTCTGCCTCTACAGCAGCTCTGCGGACCTGGTTCTCTGGCTCTACAGCAGCTCTGCTGACCTGGTTCTCTGGCTCTACAGCAGCTCTGCTGACCTGGTTCTCTAGCTCTACAGCAGCTCTGCTGACCTGGTTCTCTGGGTCTAGAGCACCTGTGCTGACCTGGTTCTCTGGCTCTAGAGCAGCTCTGCTGACCTGGTTCTCTGGCTCTAGAGCAGCTCTGCTGACCTGGTTCTCAGGCTCTACAACGGCTCTGCTGACCTGGTTCTCTGGCTCTACAATGGCTCTCCTGACCTGGTTCTCTGGCTCTACAATGGCTCTGCTGACCTGGTTCTCTGGCTCAACAGCAGCTCTGCTGACCTCGTTCTATGGCTCTACAGCAGCTCTGCTGACATGGTTCTCTGGCTCTGCAACGGCTCTCCTGACCTGGTTCTCTGGCTCTAGAGCGGCACTGCTGGCCTGGTTCTTTGGCTCTTGAGCGTCTCTGCTGACCTGGTTTTCTGGCTCTAGAGCGGCTCTGATGACCTGGTTCTCTGGCTCTAGAGCGGCTCTGCTGACCTGGTTCTCTGGCTCTAGAGCGGCTCTGCTGACCTGGTTCTCCGGCTCTACAGCAGCTCTGCTGACCTGGTTCTCTGCCTCTACAGCAGCTCTGCTGACCTGGTTCTCTGCCTCTACAGCAGCTCTGCTGACCTGGTTCTCTGGCTCTAGAGCAGCTCTGCTGACCTGGTTCTCTGGCTCTACAACAGCTCTGCTGACTTGGTTCTCTGGCTCTAATGCAGCTCTGCTGACCTGGTTCTCTGGCTCTAGAGCAGCTCTACTGACCTGGTTTTCTGGCTCTAGAGCAGCTTTGCTGACCTGGTTCTCTTGCTCTAGAGCAGCTCTGCTGACCTGGTTCTCTGGCTCTACAGCAGCTCTGATGACCTGGTTCTCTGGCTCAAAAACGGCTCTGCTGACCTGGTTCTCAGGCTCTACAGCAGCTTGCTGACCTGGTTCTCTGGCTCTAGAGTGGCTCTGCTGGACTGGTTCTCTGGCTCTAGAGCGGCTCTGCTGACCTGGTTCTCTGGCTCTAGAGCAGCTCTGCTGACCCGGTTCTCTGGCTCTAGAGCGGCTCTGCTGACCTGGTTCTATGGCTCTACAGCAGCTCTGCTGACCTGGGTCTCAGGCTCTACAACGTCTCTGCTGACCTGGTTCCCTGGCTCTACAGCAGCTCTGCTGACCTGGTTCTCTGGCTCTACAGTGGCTCTGCTGACCTGGTTCTCTGGCTCTACAGCAGCTCTGCTGACCTGGTTCTCTGGCTCTACAGCTGCTCTGCTGACCTGGTTCTCTGGCTATAGAGTAGCTCTGCTGACTTGGTTCTCTGGCTCTTCAATGGCTCTTCTGACCTTGTTCTCTGGCTCTACCGCAGCTCTGCTGACCTGGTTCTATGGCTCTACTGCAGCTTGCCGACCTGCTTCTCTGGCTCTACAGCAGCTCTGCTGACCTGGTTCCCTGGCTCTACAGCAGCTCTGCTGACCTGGTTCTAAGGCTCTACAGCAGCTCTGCTGACCTGGTTCTATGGCTCCACAGCAGCTTGCTGACCTGGTTCTCTGGCTCTACAACACCTCTGCTGACCTGGTTCACTGACCTGGTTCTCTGGCCCAGTTCTCTGGCCATAGAGCAGCTCTGCTGACCTCGTTCTGTGGCTCTATAGCAGCTCTGCTGACCTGTTTCTCAGGCTCTAGAGCGATTCTGCTGACCTTGTTCTCTAGCTCTACAGCGGCGCTGCTGACCTGGTTCTCTGCCTCTACAGCAGCTCTGCGGACCTGGTTCTCTGGCTCTACAGCAGCTCTGCTGACCTGGTTCTCTGGCTCTACAGCAGCTCTGCTGACCTGGTTCTCTAGCTCTACAGCAGCTCTGCTGACCTGGTTCTCTGGGTCTAGAGCACCTGTGCTGACCTGGTTCTCTGGCTCTAGAGCAGCTCTGCTGACCTGGTTCTCTGGCTCTAGAGCAGCTCTGCTGACCTGGATCTCTGGCTCTACAACGGCTCTGCTGACCCAGTTCTCTGGCTCTAGAGCAGCTCTGCTGACCTGGTTCTCTGGCTTTACAGCAGCTCTGCTGACCTGGTTCTCTGGCTCTTTAGCAGCTCTGCTGACCTGGTTCTCTGGCTCTACAGCAGCTCTGCTGACCTGGTTCTCAGGCTCTACAGCAGCTTGCTGACCTGGTTCTATGGCTCAAGAGCGGCTCTGCTGACCTGGTTGACAGGCTCTACAGCAGCTTGCTGACCTGGCTCTCTGGTTCTAGAGCGGCTCTGCTGGCCTGGTTCTCTGGCTCTAGAGCGGCTCTGCTGACCTGGTTCTCTGGCTCTAGAGCGGCTCTGCTGACCTGGTTCTCTGGCTGTATAGCGGCTCTGCTGACCTGGTTCTCTGGCTCTAGAGCGGCTCTACTAACCTGGTTCTCTGGCTCTACAGCAGCTCTGCTGACCTGGTTCTCTGGCTCTACAGAAGCTCTGCTGACCTGGTTCTAAGGCTCTACAGCAGCTCTGCTGACCTTTTCTCTGGCTTAACAGCAGCTTGCTGACCTGGTTCTCTGGCCAAGTTCTCTGGCCATAGAGCAGCTCTGCTGACCTCGTTCTCTGGCTCTACAGCAGCTCTGCTGACCTGGTTCTCAGTCTCTAGAGCGACTCTGCTGACCTTGTTCTCTGGCTGTACAGCGGCTCTGCTGACCTGGTTCTCAGTCTCTAGAGCGACTCTGCTGACCTTGTTCTCTGGCTGTACAGCAGCTTTGCTGACCTGGTTCTCTGGCTCTACAGCAGCTTTGCTGACCTGGTTCTCTGGCTCTACAACAGCTCTTGCTGACCACGTTCTCTGGCTCTACAGCAGCTCTGCTGACCTGGTTCTCAGTCTCTAGAGCGACTCTGCTGACCTTGTTCTCTGGCTGTACAGCGGCTCTGCTGACCTGGTTCTCTGGCTCTACAACAGCTCTGCTGACCTGGTTCTCTAGCTCTAAAGCAGCTCTGCTGACCTGGTTCTATACCTCTACAGCAGCTCTGCTGACCTGGTTCTCTGGCTCTACAGCAGCTCTGCTGACCTGGGTCTTAGGCTCTACAACGGCTCTGCTGACCTGGTTCTCTGGCTCTACAATGGCTCTCCTGACCTGGTTCTCTGGCTCTACAATGGCTTTGCTGACCTGGTTCTCTGGCTCTAGAGCAGCTCTGCTGACCCGGTTCTCTGGCTCTAGAGCGGCTCTGCTGACCTGGTTCTATGGCTCTACAGCAGCTCTGCTGACCTGGGTCTCAGGCTCTACAACGTATCTGCTGACCTGGTTCCCTGGCTCTACAGCAGCTCTGCTGACCTGGTTCTCTGGCTCTACAGTGGCTCTGCTGACCTGGTTCTCTGGCTCTACAGCAGCTCTGCTGACCTGGTTCTCTGGCTCTACAGCTGCTCTGCTGACCTGGTTCTCTGGCTCTAGAGTAGCTCTGCTGACCTGGTTCTCTGGCTCTTCAATGGCTCTGCTGACCTGGTTCCCTGGCTCTACAGCAGCTCTGCTGACCTGGTTCTAAGGCTCTACAGCAGCTCTGCTGACCTGGTTCTATGGCTCTACAGCAGCTTGCTGACCTGGTTCTCTGGCTCTACAACACCTCTGCTGACCTGGTTCACTGACCTGGTTCTCTGGCCCAGTTCTCTGGCCATAGAGCATCTCTGCTGACCTCGTTCTGTGGCTCTATAGCAGCTCTGCTGACCTGTTTCTCAGGCTCTAGAGCGATTCTGCTGACCTTGTTCTCTGGCTCTACAGCGGCGCTGCTGACCTGGTTCTCTGCCTCTACAGCAGCTCTGCGGACCTGGTTCTCTGGCTCTACAGCAGCTCTGCTGACCTGGATCTCTGGCTCTACAGCAGCTCTGCTGCCCTGGTTCTCTGGCTCTAGAGCAGCTCTGCTGGACTGGTTCTCTGGCTCTAGAGTGGCTCTGCTGACCTGGTTCTCTGGCTCTAGAGCGGCTCTGCTGACCTGGTTCTCTGGCTCTACAGCAGCTCTGCTGACCTGGTTCTCTGGCTCTACAGCGGCTCTGCTGACCTGGTTCTCTGGCTCTACAGTGGCTCTGCTGACCTGGTTCTCTGGCTCTACAGCGGCTCTGCTGACCTGGTTCTCTGCCTCTACAGCAGCTCTGCTGACCTGGTTCTCTGCCTCTACAGCAGCTCTGCTGACCTGGTTCTCTGCCTCTACAGCAGCTCTGCTGACCTGGTTCTCTGGCTCTACAGCGGCTCTGCTGACCTGGTTCTCTGGCTCTACAGTGGCTCTGCTGACCTGGTTCTCTGGCTCTACAGCGGCTCTGCTGACCTGGTTCTCTGCCTCTACAGCAGCTCTGCTGACCTGGTTCTCTGCCTCTACAGCAGCTCTGCTGACCTGGTTCTCTGCCTCTACAGCAGCTCTGCTGACCTGGTTCTCTGGCTCTACAGCAGCTCTGCTCACCTGGTTCTCTGGCTCTACAGCAGCTCTGCTGACCTGGCTCTCTGGCTCTACCGCAGCTCTGCTGACCTGGTTCTCTGGCTCTAGAGCAGCTCTACTGACCTGGTTCTCTGGCTCTAGAGCAGCTTTGCTGACCTGGTTCTCTGGCTCTAGAGCAGCTCTGCTGACCTGGTTCTCTGGCTCTACAGCAGCTCTGCTGACCTGGTTCTCTGGCTCAAAAATGGCTCTGCTGACCTGGTTCTCAGGCTCTACAGCAGCTTGCTGACCTGGTTCTCTGCCTCTACAGCAGCTCTGCTGACCTGGTTCTCTGGCTCTAGAGCAGCTCTGCTGACCTGGTTCTCTGGCTCTACAACAGCTCTGCTGACCTGGTTCTCTGGCTCTACTGCAGCTCTGCTGACCTGGTTCTCTGGCTCTAGAGCAGCTCTACTGACCTGGTTTTCTGGCTCTAGAGCAGCTTTGCTGACCTGGTTCTCTTGCTCTAGAGCAGCTCTGCTGACCTGGTTCTCTGGCTCTACAGCAGCTCTGATGACCTGGTTCTCTGGCTCAAAACGGCTCTGCTGACCTGGTTCTCAGGCTCTACAGCAGCTTGCTGACCTGGTTCTCTGGCTCTAGAGTGGCTCTGCTGGACTGGTTCTCTGGCTCTAGAGCGGCTCTGCTGACCTGGTTCTCTGGCTCTAGAGCAGCTCTGCTGACCAGGTTCTCTGGCTCTAGAGCGGCTCTGCTGGACTGGTTCTCTGGCTCTAGAGCGGCTCTGCTGACCTGGTTCTCTGGCTCTAGAGCAGCTCTGCTGACCAGGTTCTCTGGCTCTAGAGCGGCTCTGCTGACCTGGCTCTATGGCTCTACAGCAGCTCTGCTGACCTGGGTCTCAGGCTCTACAACGTCTCTGCTGACCTGGTTCCCTGGCTCTACAGCAGCTCTGCTGACCTGGTTCTCTGGCTCTACAGTGGCTCTGCTGACCTGGTTCTCTGGCTCTACAGCTGCTCTGCTGACCTGGTTCTCTGGCTCTAGAGTAGCTCTGCTGACCTGGTTCTCTGGCTCTTCAATGGCTCAGCAGCTCTGCTGACCTGGTTCTAAGGCTCTACAGCAGCTCTGCTGACCTGGTTCTATGGCTCTACAGCAGCTTGCTGACCTGGTTCTCTGGCTCTACAACACCTCTGCTGACCTGGTTCACTGACCTGGTTCTCTGGCCCAGTTCTCTGGCCATAGAGCAGCTCTGCTGACCTCGTTCTGTGGCTCTATAGCAGCTCTGCTGACCTGTTTCTCAGGCTCTAGAGCGATTCTGCTGACCTTGTTCTCTGGCTCTACAGCGGCGCTGCTGACCTAGTTCTCTGCCTCTACAGCAGCTCTGCGGACCTGGTTCTCTGGCTCTACAGCAGCTCTGCTGACCTGGATCTCTGGCTCTACAGCAGCTCTGCTGCCCTGGTTCTCTGGCTCTAGAGCAGCTCTGCTGGACTGGTTCTCTGGCTCTAGAGTGGCTCTGCTGACCTGGTTCTCTGGCTCTAGAGCGGCTCTGCTGACCTGGTTCTCTGGCTCTACAGCAGCTCTGCTGACCTGGTTCTCTGGCTCTACAGCGGCTCTGCTGACCTGGTACTCTGGCTCTACAGCTGCTCTGCTGACCTGGTTCTCTGGCTCTAGAGCAGCTCTACTGACCTGGTTCTCTGGCTCTAGAGCAGCTTTGCTGACCTGGTTCTCTGGCTCTAGAGCAGCTCTGCTGACCTGGTTCTCTGGCTCTAGAGCAGCTCTGCTGACCTGGTTCTCAGGCTCTACAGCAGCTTGCTGACCTGGTTCTCTGGCTCTAGAGTGGCTCTGCTGGACTGGTTCTCTGGCTCTAGAGTGGCTCTCCTGGCCTGGTTCTCTGGATCTAGAGCGGCTCTGCTGACCTGGTTCTCTGGATCTAGAGCGGCTCTGCTGACCTGGTTCTCTGGCTCTAGAGCAGCTCTGCTGACCTGGTTCTATGGCTCTACAGCAGCTCTGCTGACCTGAGTCTCTGGCTCTACAACGTCTCTGCTGACCTGGTTCTCTGGCTCTACAACGGCTCTGCTGACCTGGTTCTATAGCTCTACAGCAGCTCTGCTGACCTGGTTCTCAGGCTCTACAACGGCTCTGCTGACCTGGTTCTCTGGCTCTACAATGGCTCTCCTGACCTGGTTCTCTGGCTCTACAATGGCTCTGCTGACCTGGTTCTCTGGCTCTACAGCAGCTCTGCTGACATGGTTCTCTGGCTCTGCAACGGCTCTCCTGACCTGGTTCTCTGGCTCTAGAGCGGCACTGCTGGCCTGGTTCTTTGGCTCTTGAGCGTCTCTGCTGACCTGGTTTTCTGGCTCTAGAGCGGCTCTGATGACCTGGTTCTCTGGCTCTAGAGCGGCTCTGCTGACCTGGTTCTCTGGCTCTAGAGCGGCTCTGCTGACCTGGTTCTCCGGCTCTACAGCAGCTCTGCTGACCTGGTTCTCTGCCTCTACAGCAGCTCTGCTGACCTGGTTCTCTGCCTCTACAGCAGCTCTGCTGACCTGGTTCTCTGGCTCTAGAGCAGCTTTGCTGACCTGGTTCTCTTGCTCTAGAGCAGCTCTGCTGACCTGGTTCTCTGGCTCTACAGCAGCTCTGATGACCTGGTTCTCTGGCTCAAAAACGGCTCTGCTGACCTGGTTCTCAGGCTCTACAGCAGCTTGCTGACGTGGTTCTCTGGCTCTAGAGTGGCTCTGCTGACCTGGTTCTCTGGCTCTAGAGTAGCTCTGCTGACCTGGTTCTCTGGCTCTTCAATGGCTCTGCTGACCTGGTTCTCTGGCTCTACCGCAGCTCTGCTGACCTGGTTCTATTGCTCTACTGCAGCTTGCCGACCTGCTTCTCTGGCTCTACAGCAGCTCTGCTGACCTGGTTCCCTGGCTCTACAGCAGCCTCGCTGACCTGGTTCTAAGGCTCTACAGCAGCTCTGCTGACCTGGTTCTATGGCTCCACAGCAGCTTGCTGACCTGGATCTCTGGCTCTACAACACCTCTGCTGACCTGGTTCACTGACCTGGTTCTCTGGCCCAGTTCTCTGGCCATAGAGCAGCTCTGCTGACCTCGTTCTGTGGCTCTTTAGCAGCTCTGCTGACCTGTTTCTCAGGCTCTAGAGCGATTCTGCTGACCTTGTTCTCTAGCTCTACAGCTGCGCTGCTGACCTGGTTCTCTGCCTCTACAGCAGATCTGCGGACCTGGTTCTCTGGCTCTACAGCAGCTCTGCTGACCTGGTTCTCTGGCTCTACAGCAGCTCTGCTGACCTGGTTCTCTAGCTCTACAGCAGCTCTGCTGACCTGGTTCTCTGGGTCTAGAGCACCTGTGCTGACCTGGTTCTCTGGCTCTAGAGCAGCTCTGCTGACCTGGTTCTCTGGCTCTAGAGCAGCTCTGCTGACCTGGTTCTCTGGCTCTACAACGGCTCTGCTGACCCAGTTCTCTGGCTCTAGAGCAGCTCTGCTGACCTGGTTCTCTGGCTTTACAGCAGCTCTGCTGACCTGGTTCTCTGGCTCTACAGCAGCTCTGCTGACCTGGTTCTCTGGCTCTACAGCAGCTCTGCTGACCTGGTTCTCAGGCTCTAGAGCAGCTTTGCTGACCTGGTTCTCTGGCTCTAGAGCAGCTCTGCTGACCTGGTTCTCTGGCTCTACAGCAGCTCTGCTGACCTGGTTCTCTGGCTCAAAAATGGCTCTGCTGACCTGGTTCTCAGGCTCTACAGCAGCTTGCTGACCTGGTTCTCTGGCTCTAGAGTGGCTCTGCTGGACTGGTTCTCTGGCTCTAGAGTGGCTCTCCTGGCCTGGTTCTCTGGATCTAGAGCGGCTCTGCTGACCTGGTTCTCTGGATCTAGAGCGGCTCTGCTGACCTGGTTCTCTGGCTCTAGAGCAGCTCTGCTGACCTGGTTCTATGGCTCTACAGCAGCTCTGCTGACCTGAGTCTCTGGCTCTACAACGTCTCTGCTGACCTGGTTCTCTGGCTCTACAACGGCTCTGCTGACCTGGTTCTATAGCTCTACAGCAGCTCTGCTGACCTGGTTCTCAGGCTCTACAACGGCTCTGCTGACCTGGTTCTCTGGCTCTACATTGGCTCTCCTGACCTGGTTCTCTGGCTCTACAATGGCTCTGCTGACCTGGTTCTCTGGCTCAACAGCAGCTCTGCTGACCTCGTTCTATGGCTCTACAGCAGCTCTGCTGACATGGTTCTCTGGCTCTGCAACGGCTCTCCTGACCTGGTTCTCTGGCTCTAGAGCGGCACTGCTGGCCTGGTTCTTTGGCTCTTGAGCGTCTCTGCTGACCTGGTTTTCTGGCTCTAGAGCGGCTCTGATGACCTGGTTCTCTGGCTCTAGAGCGGCTCTGCTGACCTGGTTCTCTGGCTCTAGAGCGGCTCTGCTGACCTGGTTCTCCGGCTCTACAGCAGCTCTGCTGACCTGGTTCTCTGCCTCTACAGCAGCTCTGCTGACCTGGTTCTCTGCCTCTACAGCAGCTCTGCTGACCTGGTTCTCTGGCTCTAGAGCAGCTCTGCTGACCTGGTTCTCTGGCTCTACAACAGCTCTGCTGACTTGGTTCTCTGGCTCTAATGCAGCTCTGCTGACCTGGTTCTCTGGCTCTAGAGCAGCTCTACTGACCTGGTTTTCTGGCTCTAGAGCAGCTTTGCTGACCTGGTTCTCTTGCTCTAGAGCAGCTCTGCTGACCTGGTTCTCTGGCTCTACAGCAGCTCTGATGACCTGGTTCTCTGGCTCAAAAACAGCTCTGCTGACCCGGTTCTCTGGCTCTAGAGCGGCTCTGCTGACCTGGTTCTATGGCTCTACAGCAGCTCTGCTGACCTGGGTCTCAGGCTCTACAACGTCTCCGCTGGCCTGGGTCCCTGGCTCTACAGCAGCTCTGCTGACCTGGTTCTCTGGCTCTACAGTGGCTCTGCTGACCTGGTTCTCTGGCTCTACAGCAGCTCTGCTGACCTGGTTCTCTGGCTCTACAGCTGCTCTGCTGACCTGGTTCTCTGGCTCTAGAGTAGCTCTGCTAACCTGGTTCTCTGGCTCTTCAATGGCTCTGCTGACCTGGTTCTCTGGCTCTACCGCAGCTCTGCTGACCTGGTTCTATGGCTCTACTGCAGCTTGCCGACCTGCTTCTCTGGCTCTACAGCAGCTCTGCTGACCTGGTTCCCTGGCTCTACAGCAGCTCTGCTGACCTGGTTCTAAGGCTCTACAGCAGCTCTGCTGACCTGGTTCTATGGCTCCACAGCAGCTTGCTGACCTGGTTCTCTGGCTCTACAACACCTCTGCTGACCTGGTTCACTGACCTGGTTCTCTGGCCCAGTTCTCTGGCCATAGAGCAGCTCTGCTGACCTCGTTCTGTGGCTCTATAGCAGCTCTGCTGACCTGTTTCTCAGGCTCTAGAGCGATTCTGCTGACCTTGTTCTCTAGCTCTACAGCGGCGCTGCTGACCTGGTTCTCTGCCTCTACAGCAGCTCTGCGGACCTGGTTCTCTGGCTCTACAGCAGCTCTGCTGACCTGGTTCTCTGGCTCTACAGCAGCTCTGCTGACCTGGTTCTCTAGCTCTACAGCAGCTCTGCTGACCTGGTTCTCTGGGTCTAGAGCACCTGTGCTGACCTGGTTCTCTGGCTCTAGAGCAGCTCTGCTGACCTGGTTCTCTGGCTCTAGAGCAGCTCTGCTGACCTGGTTCTCAGGCTCTACAACGGCTCTGCTGACCTGGTTCTCTGGCTCTACAATGGCTCTCCTGACCTGGTTCTCTGGCTCTACAATGGCTCTGCTGACCTGGTTCTCTGGCTCAACAGCAGCTCTGCTGACCTCGTTCTATGGCTCTACAGCAGCTCTGCTGACATGGTTCTCTGGCTCTGCAACGGCTCTCCTGACCTGGTTCTCTGGCTCTAGAGCGGCACTGCTGGCCTGGTTCTTTGGCTCTTGAGCGTCTCTGCTGACCTGGTTTTCTGGCTCTAGAGCGGCTCTGATGACCTGGTTCTCTGGCTCTAGAGCGGCTCTGCTGACCTGGTTCTCTGGCTCTAGAGCGGCTCTGCTGACCTGGTTCTCCGGCTCTACAGCAGCTCTGCTGACCTGGTTCTCTGCCTCTACAGCAGCTCTGCTGACCTGGTTCTCTGCCTCTACAGCAGCTCTGCTGACCTGGTTCTCTGGCTCTAGAGCAGCTCTGCTGACCTGGTTCTCTGGCTCTACAACAGCTCTGCTGACTTGGTTCTCTGGCTCTAATGCAGCTCTGCTGACCTGGTTCTCTGGCTCTAGAGCAGCTCTACTGACCTGGTTTTCTGGCTCTAGAGCAGCTTTGCTGACCTGGTTCTCTTGCTCTAGAGCAGCTCTGCTGACCTGGTTCTCTGGCTCTACAGCAGCTCTGATGACCTGGTTCTCTGGCTCAAAAACGGCTCTGCTGACCTGGTTCTCAGGCTCTACAGCAGCTTGCTGACCTGGTTCTCTGGCTCTAGAGTGGCTCTGCTGGACTGGTTCTCTGGCTCTAGAGCGGCTCTGCTGACCTGGTTCTCTGGCTCTAGAGCAGCTCTGCTGACCCGGTTCTCTGGCTCTAGAGCGGCTCTGCTGACCTGGTTCTATGGCTCTACAGCAGCTCTGCTGACCTGGGTCTCAGGCTCTACAACGTCTCTGCTGACCTGGTTCCCTGGCTCTACAGCAGCTCTGCTGACCTGGTTCTCTGGCTCTACAGTGGCTCTGCTGACCTGGTTCTCTGGCTCTACAGCAGCTCTGCTGACCTGGTTCTCTGGCTCTACAGCTGCTCTGCTGACCTGGTTCTCTGGCTATAGAGTAGCTCTGCTGACTTGGTTCTCTGGCTCTTCAATGGCTCTTCTGACCTTGTTCTCTGGCTCTACCGCAGCTCTGCTGACCTGGTTCTATGGCTCTACTGCAGCTTGCCGACCTGCTTCTCTGGCTCTACAGCAGCTCTGCTGACCTGGTTCCCTGGCTCTACAGCAGCTCTGCTGACCTGGTTCTAAGGCTCTACAGCAGCTCTGCTGACCTGGTTCTATGGCTCCACAGCAGCTTGCTGACCTGGTTCTCTGGCTCTACAACACCTCTGCTGACCTGGTTCACTGACCTGGTTCTCTGGCCCAGTTCTCTGGCCATAGAGCAGCTCTGCTGACCTCGTTCTGTGGCTCTATAGCAGCTCTGCTGACCTGTTTCTCAGGCTCTAGAGCGATTCTGCTGACCTTGTTCTCTAGCTCTACAGCGGCGCTGCTGACCTGGTTCTCTGCCTCTACAGCAGCTCTGCGGACCTGGTTCTCTGGCTCTACAGCAGCTCTGCTGACCTGGTTCTCTGGCTCTACAGCAGCTCTGCTGACCTGGTTCTCTAGCTCTACAGCAGCTCTGCTGACCTGGTTCTCTGGGTCTAGAGCACCTGTGCTGACCTGGTTCTCTGGCTCTAGAGCAGCTCTGCTGACCTGGTTCTCTGGCTCTAGAGCAGCTCTGCTGACCTGGATCTCTGGCTCTACAACGGCTCTGCTGACCCAGTTCTCTGGCTCTAGAGCAGCTCTGCTGACCTGGTTCTCTGGCTTTACAGCAGCTCTGCTGACCTGGTTCTCTGGCTCTTTAGCAGCTCTGCTGACCTGGTTCTCTGGCTCTACAGCAGCTCTGCTGACCTGGTTCTCAGGCTCTACAGCAGCTTGCTGACCTGGTTCTATGGCTCAAGAGCGGCTCTGCTGACCTGGTTGACAGGCTCTACAGCAGCTTGCTGACCTGGCTCTCTGGTTCTAGAGCGGCTCTGCTGGCCTGGTTCTCTGGCTCTAGAGCGGCTCTGCTGACCTGGTTCTCTGGCTCTAGAGCGGCTCTGCTGACCTGGTTCTCTGGCTGTATAGCGGCTCTGCTGACCTGGTTCTCTGGCTCTAGAGCGGCTCTACTAACCTGGTTCTCTGGCTCTACAGCAGCTCTGCTGACCTGGTTCTCTGGCTCTACAGAAGCTCTGCTGACCTGGTTCTAAGGCTCTACAGCAGCTCTGCTGACCTTTTCTCTGGCTTAACAGCAGCTTGCTGACCTGGTTCTCTGGCCAAGTTCTCTGGCCATAGAGCAGCTCTGCTGACCTCGTTCTCTGGCTCTACAGCAGCTCTGCTGACCTGGTTCTCAGTCTCTAGAGCGACTCTGCTGACCTTGTTCTCTGGCTGTACAGCGGCTCTGCTGACCTGGTTCTCAGTCTCTAGAGCGACTCTGCTGACCTTGTTCTCTGGCTGTACAGCAGCTTTGCTGACCTGGTTCTCTGGCTCTACAGCAGCTTTGCTGACCTGGTTCTCTGGCTCTACAACAGCTCTTGCTGACCACGTTCTCTGGCTCTACAGCAGCTCTGCTGACCTGGTTCTCAGTCTCTAGAGCGACTCTGCTGACCTTGTTCTCTGGCTGTACAGCGGCTCTGCTGACCTGGTTCTCTGGCTCTACAACAGCTCTGCTGACCTGGTTCTCTAGCTCTAAAGCAGCTCTGCTGACCTGGTTCTATACCTCTACAGCAGCTCTGCTGACCTGGTTCTCTGGCTCTACAGCAGCTCTGCTGACCTGGGTCTTAGGCTCTACAACGGCTCTGCTGACCTGGTTCTCTGGCTCTACAATGGCTCTCCTGACCTGGTTCTCTGGCTCTACAATGGCTTTGCTGACCTGGTTCTATGGCTCTACAGCAGCTTGCTGACCTGCTTCTCTGGCTTTATAGCAGCTTTATGACCTGCTTCTCTGGCTCTACAGCAGCTCTGCTGACCTGGTTCTCTGGCTCTACAGCAGCTCTGCTGACCTGGTTTTAAGGCTCTACAGCAGCTCTGCTGACCTGGTTCTCTGGCTTAACAGCAGCTTGCTGACCTGGTTCTCTGGCTCTACAACACCTCTGCTGACCTAGTTTGCTGACCTGGGTCTCTGGCCAAGTTCTCTGGCCATAGGGCAGCTCTGCTGACCTCGTTCTCAGACTCTAGAGCGACTCTGCTGATCTTGTTCTCTGGCTGTACAGCGGCTCTGCTGACCTGGTTCTCTGGCTCTACAGCAGCTCTGCGGACCTGGTTCTCTGGCTCTACAGCAGCTCTGCTGACTTAGTTCTCAGGCTCTACAGCAGCTTTGCTGACCTGGTTCTCTGGCTCTACAACAGCTCTGCTGACCTGGTTCTCTAGCTCTAAAGCAGCTCTGCTGACCTGGTTCTCTGGCTCTAGAGCCGCTCTGCTGACCTTGTTCTCTGGCTCTAGAGCAGCTCTGCTGACCTGGTTCTCTGGCTCTACAACGGCTCTGCTGACCTAGTTCTCTGGCTCTTGAGCGGCTCTGCTGACCTGGTTTTAAGGCTCTACAGCAGCTCTGCTGACCTGGTTCTCTGGCTTAACAGCAGCTTGCTGACCTGGTTCTCTGGCTCTACAACACCTCTGCTGACCTGGTTTGCTGACCTGGTTCTCTGGCCAAGTTCTCTGGCCATAGAGCAGCTCTGCTGACCTCGTTCTCTGGCTCTACAGCAGCTCTGCTGACCTGGTTCTCAGGCTCTAGAGCGACTCTGCTGACCTGGTTCTCAGGCTCTAGAGCGACTCTGCTGACCTTGTTCTCTGGCTGTACAGCGGCTCTGCTGACCTGGTTCTCTGGCTCTACAGCAGCTCTGCGGACCTGGTTCTCTGGCTCTACAGCAGCTCTGCTGACTTAGTTCTCAGGCTCTACAGCAGCTTTGCTGACCTGGTTCTCTGGCTCTACAACAGCTCTGCTGACCTGGTTCTCTAGCTCTAAAGCAGCTCTGCTGACCTGGTTCTCTGGGTCTAGATCGCCTCTGCTGACTTTGTTCTCTGGCTCTAGAGCAGCTCTGCTGACCTGGTTCTCTGGCTCTACAACGGCTCTGCTGACCTAGATCTCTGGCTCTTGAGCGGCTCTGCTGACCTGGTTCTCTGGCTTTACAGCAGCTCTGCTGACCTGGTTCTCTGGCTCTACAGCAGCTCTGCTGACCTGGTTCTCTGGCTCTACAACGGCTCTGCTGACCTGGTTCTCTGGCTCTACAGCAGCTCTGCTGACCTGGTTCTCTGGCTCTACAGCAGCTCTGCTGACCTGGTTCTCTGGCTCTACAGCAGCTCTGATGACCTGGTTCTCTGGCTCTAGAGCAGCTCTGCTGACCTGGTTCTCTGGCTCTACAGCAGCTCTGCTGACCTTGTTCTCTGGCTCTACTGCAGCTCTGCTGACCTGGTTCTCTGGCTCTAGAGCAGCTCTGCTGACCTGGTTCTTTGGCTCTACAGCAGCTCTGCTGAGCTGGTTCTCTGGCTCTACTGCAGCTCTGCTGACCTGGTTCTCTGGCTCTAGAGCTGCTCTGCTGACCTGGTTCTCTGGCTCTAGAGCAGCTTTGCTGACCTGGTTCTCTGGCTCTACAGCAGCTCTGCTGACCTGGTTCTCTGGCTCTAGAGCAGCTTGCTGACCTGTTTCTCTGGCTCTAGAGTGGCTCTGCTGTACTGGTTCTCTGGCTCTAGAGTGGCTCTGCTGACCTGGTTCTCTGGCTCTAGAGCGGCTCTGCTGACCTGGTACTCTGGCTCTACAGCAGCTCTGCTGACCTGGTTCTCTGGCTCTACAGCGGCTCTGCTGACCTGGTTCTCTGGCTCTACAGTGGGTCTGCTGACCTGGTTCTCTGGCTCTACAGCAGCTCTGCTGACCTGGTTCTCTGCCTCTACAGCAGCTCTGCTGACCTGGTTCCCTGCCTCTACAGCAGCTCTGCTGACCTGGTTCTCTGGCTCTACAGCAGCTCTGCTGACCTTGTTCTCTGGCTCTACATCAGCTCTGCTGACCTGGCTCTCTGGCTCTACCGCAGCTCTGCTGACCTGGTTCTCTGGCTCTAGAGCAGCTCTGCTGACCTGGTTCTCTGGCTCTACAACAGCTCTGCTGACCTGGTTCTCTGGCTCTACAGCAGCTCTGCTGACCTGGTTCTCTGGCTCTACAGCAGCTCTGCTGACCTGGCTCTCTGGCTCTACCGCAGCTCTACTGACCTGGTTCTCTGGCTCTAGAGCAGCTTTGCTGACCTGGTTCTCTGGCTCTAGAGCAGGTCTGCTGACCTGGTTCTCTGGCTCTACAGCAGCTCTGCTGACCTGGTTCTCTGGCTCAAAAATGGCTCTGCTGACCTGGTTCTCAGGCTCTACAGCAGCTTGCTGACCTGGTTCTCTGGCTCTAGAGTGGCTCTGCTGGACTGGTTCTCTGGCTCTAGAGTGGCTCTCCTGGCCTGGTTCTCTGGATCTAGAGCGGCTCTGCTGACCTGGTTCTCTGGCTCTAGAGCAGCTCTGCTGACCCGGTTCTATGGCTCTAGAGCGGCTCTGCTGACCTGGTTCTATGGCTCTACAGCAGCTCTGCTGACCTGAGTCTCAGGCTCTACAACGTCTCTGCTGACCTGGTTCTCTGGCTCTACAGCAGCTCTGCTGACCTGGTTCTCTGCCTCTACAGCAGCTCTGCTGACCTGGTTCTCTGCCTCTGCAGCAGCTCTGCTGACCTGGTTCTCTGGCTCTAGAGCAGCTCTGCTGACCTGGTTCTCTGGCTCTACAACAGCTCTGCTGACCTGGTTCTCTGGCTCTACTGCAGCTCTGCTGACCTGGTTCTCTGGCTCTAGAGCAGCTCTACTGACCTGGTTTTCTGGCTCTAGAGCAGCTTTGCTGACCTGGTTCTCTTGCTCTAGAGCAGCTCTGCTGACCTGGTTCTCTGGCTCTACAGCAGCTCTGATGACCTGGTTCTCTGGCTCAAAAACGGCTCTGCTGACCTGGTTCTCAGGCTCTACAGCAGCTTGCTGACCTGGTTCTCTGGCTCTAGAGTGGCTCTGCTGGACTGGTTCTCTGGCTCTAGAGCGGCTCTGCTGACCTGGTTCTCTGGCTCTAGAGCAGCTCTGCTGACCCGGTTCTCTGGCTCTAGAGCAGCTCTGCTGACCTGCTTCTATGGCTCTACAGCAGCTCTGCTGACCTGGGTCTCAGGCTCTACAACGTCTCTGCTGCCCTGGTTCCCTGGCTCTACAGCAGCTCTGCTGACCTGGTTCTCTGGCTCTACAGTGGCTCTGCTGACCTGGTTCTCTGGCTCTACAGCAGCTCTGCTGACCTGGTTCTCTGGCTCTACAGCTGCTCTGCTGACCTGGTTCTCTGGCTCTAGAGTAGCTCTGCTGACCTGGTTCTCTGGCTCTTCAATGGCTCTGCTGACCTGGTTCCCTGGCTCTACAGCAGCTCTGCTGACCTGGTTCTAAGGCTCTACAGCAGCTCTGCTGACCTGGTTCTATGGCTCTACAGCAGCTTGCTGACCTGGTTCTCTGGCTCTAGAGCAGCTCTGCTGACCTGGTTCTCTGGCTCTACAACAGCTCTGCTGACCTCGTTCTCTGGCTCTACTGCAGCTCTGCTGACCTGGTTCTCTGGCTCTAGAGCAGCTCTACTGACCTGGTTTTCTGGCTCTAGAGCAGCTTTGCTGACCTGGTTCTCTTGCTCTAGAGCAGCTCTGCTGACCTGGTTCTCTGGCTCTACAGCAGCTCTGATGACCTGGTTCTCTGGCTCAAAAACGGCTCTGCTGACCTGGTTCTCAGGCTCTACAGCAGCTTGCTGACCTGGTTCTCTGGCTCTAGAGTGGCTCTGCTGGACTGGTTCTCTGGCTCTAGAGCGGCTCTGCTGACCTGGTTCTCTGGCTCTAGAGCAGCTCTGCTGACCAGGTTCTCTGGCTCTAGAGCGGCTCTGCTGACCTGGCTCTATGGCTCTACAGCAGCTCTGCTGACCTGGGTCTCAGGCTCTACAACGTCTCTGCTGACCTGGTTCCCTGGCTCTACAGCAGCTCTGCTGACCTGGTTCTCTGGCTCTACAGTGGCTCTGCTGACCTGGTTCTCTGGCTCTACAGCAGCTCTGCTGACCTGGTTCTCTGGCTCTACAGCTGCTCTGCTGACCTGGTTCTCTGGCTCTAGAGTAGCTCTGCTGACCTGGTTCTCTGGCTCTTCAATGGCTCAGCAGCTCTGCTGACCTGGTTCTAAGGCTCTACAGCAGCTCTGCTGACCTGGTTCTATGGCTCTACAGCAGCTTGCTGACCTGGTTCTCTGGCTCTACAACACCTCTGCTGACCTGGTTCACTGACCTGGTTCTCTGGCCCAGTTCTCTGGCCATAGAGCAGCTCTGCTGACCTGGTTCTCAGGCTCTACAGCAGCTCTGCGGACCTGGTTCTCTGGCTCTACAGCAGCTCTGCTGACCTGGATCTCTGGCTCTACAGCAGCTCTGCTGACCTGGTTCCCTGGCTCTACAGCAGCTCTGCTGACCTGGTTCTCTGGCTCTACAGCGGCTCTGCTGACCTGGTACTCTGGCTCTACAGTGGCTCTGCTGACCTGGTTCTCTGGCTCTACAGCGGCTCTGCTGACCTGGTTCTCTGCCTCTACAGCAGCTCTGCTGACCTGGTTCTCTGCCTCTACAGCAGCTCTGCTGACCTGGTTCTCTGCCTCTACAGCAGCTCTGCTGACCTGGTTCTCTGGCTCTACAGCAGATCTGCTGACCTGGTTCTCTGGCTCTACAGCAGCTCTGCTGACCTGGCTCTCTGGCTCTACCGCAGCTCTGCTGACCTGGTTCTCTGGCTCTAGAGCAGCTCTACTGACCTGGTTCTCTGGCTCTAGAGCAGCTTTGCTGACCTGGTTCTCTGGCTCTAGAGCAGCTCTGCTGACCTGGTTCTCTGGCTCTACAGCAGCTCTGCTGACCTGGTTCTCTGGCTCAAAAATGGCTCTGCTGACCTGGTTCTCAGGCTCTACAGCAGCTTGCTGACCTGGTTCTCTGGCTCTAGAGTGGCTCTGCTGGAATGGTTCTCTGGCTCTAGAGTGGCTCTCCTGGCCTGGTTCTCTGGATCTAGAGCGGCTCTGCTGACCTGGTTCTCTGGATCTAGAGCGGCTCTGCTGACCTGGTTCTCTGGCTCTAGAGCAGCTCTGCTGACCTGGTTCTATGGCTCTACAGCAGCTCTGCTGACCTGAGTCTCTGGCTCTACAACGTCTCTGCTGACCTGGTTCTCTGGCTCTACAACGGCTCTGCTGACCTGGTTCTATAGCTCTACAGCAGCTCTGCTGACCTGGTTCTCAGGCTCTACAACGGCTCTGCTGACCTGGTTCTCTGGCTCTACAATGGCTCTCCTGACCTGGTTCTCTGGCTCTACAATGGCTCTGCTGACCTGGTTCTCTGGCTCTACAGCAGCTCTGCTGACATGGTTCTCTGGCTCTGCAACGGCTCTCCTGACCTGGTTCTCTGGCTCTAGAGCGGCTCTGCTGACCTGGTTCTATGGCTCTATAGCAGCTCTGCTGACCTGGGTCTCAGGGTCTACAACGTCTCTGCTGACCTGGTTCCCTGGCTCTACAGCAGCTCTGCTGACCTGGTTCTCTGGCTCTACAGTGGCTCTGCTGACCTGGTTCTCTGGCTCTACAGCAGCTCTGCTGACCTGGTTCTCTGGCTCTACAGCTGCTCTGCTGACCTGGTTCTCTGGCTCTAGAGTAGCTCTGCTGACCTGGTTCTCTGGCTCTTCAATGGCTCTGCTGACCTGGTTCTCTGGCTCTACCGCAGCTCTGCTGACCTGGTTCTATTGCTCTACTGCAGCTTGCCGACCTGCTTCTCTGGCTCTACAGCAGCTCTGCTGACCTGGTTCCCTGGCTCTACAGCAGCTCTGCTGACCTGGTTCTAAGGCTCTACAGCAGCTCTGCTGACCTGGTTCTATGGCTCCACAGCAGCTTGCTGACCTGGTTCTCTGGCTCTACAACACCTCTGCTGACCTGGTTCACTGACCTGGTTCTCTGGCCCAGTTCTCTGGCCATAGAGCAGCTCTGCTGACCTCGTTCTGTAGCTCTATAGCAGCTCTGCTGACCTGTTTCTCAGGCTCTAGAGCGATTCTGCTGACCTTGTTCTCTAGCTCTACAGCGGCGCTGCTGACCTGGTTCTCTGCCTCTACAGCAGATCTGCGGACCTGGTTCTCTGGCTCTACAGCAGCTCTGCTGACCTGGTTCTCTGGCTCTACAGCAGCTCTGCTGACCTGGTTCTCTAGCTCTACAGCAGCTCTGCTGACCTGGTTCTCTGGGTCTAGAGCACCTGTGCTGACCTGGTTCTCTGGCTCTAGAGCAGCTCTGCTGACCTGGTTCTATGGCTCTTGAGCGTCTCTGCTGACCTGGTTTTCTGGCTCTAGAGCGGCTCTGATGACCTGGTTCTCTGGCTCTAGAGCGGCTCTGCTGACCTGGTTCTCTGGCTCTAGAGCGGCTCTGCTGACCTGGTTCTCCGGCTCTACAGCAGCTCTGCTGACCTGGTTCTCTGCCTCTACAGCAGCTCTGCTGACCTGGTTCTCTGCCTCTACAGCAGCTCTGCTGACCTGGTTCTCTGGCTCTAGAGCAGCTTTGCTGACCTGGTTCTCTTGCTCTAGAGCAGCTCTGCTGACCTGGTTCTCTGGCTCTACAGCAGCTCTGATGACCTGGTTCTCTGGCTCAAAAACGGCTCTGCTGACCTGGTTCTCAGGCTCTACAGCAGCTTGCTGACCTGGTTCTCTGGCTCTAGAGTGGCTCTGCTGGACTGGTTCTCTGGCTCTAGAGCGGCTCTGCTGACCTGGTTCTCTGGCTCTAGAGCAGCTCTGCTGACCCGGTTCTCTGGCTCTAGAGCGGCTCTGCTGACCTGGTTCTATGGCTCTATAGCAGCTCTGCTGACCTGGGTCTCAGGGTCTACAACGTCTCTGCTGACCTGGTTCCCTGGCTCTACAGCAGCTCTGCTGACCTGGTTCTCTGGCTCTACAGTGGCTCTGCTGACCTGGTTCTCTGGCTCTACAGCAGCTCTGCTGACCTGGTTCTCTGGCTCTACAGCTGCTCTGCTGACCTGGTTCTCTGGCTCTAGAGTAGCTCTGCTGACCTGGTTCTCTGGCTCTTCCATGGCTCTGCTGACCTGGTTCTCTGGCTCTACCGCAGCTCTGCTGACCTGGTTCTATTGCTCTACTGCAGCTTGCCGACCTGCTTCTCTGGCTCTACAGCAGCTCTGCTGACCTGGTTCCCTGGCTCTACAACGGCTCTGCTGACCTGGTTCTCTGGCTCTACAATGGCTCTCCTGACCTGGTTCTCTGGCTCTACAATGGCTCTGCTGACCTGGTTCTCTGGCTCAACAGCAGCTCTGCTGACCTGGTTCTATGGCTCCACAGCAGCTTGCTGACCTGGTTCTCTGGCTCTACAACACCTCTGCTGACCTGGTTCACTGACCTGGTTCTCTGGCCCAGTTCTCTGGCCATAGAGCAGCTCTGCTGACCTCGTTCTGTGGCTCTATAGCAGCTCTGCTGACCTGTTTCTCAGGCTCTAGAGCGATTCTGCTGACCTTGTTCTCTAGCTCTACAGCGGCGCTGCTGACCTGGTTCTCTGCCTCTACAGCAGATCTGCGGACCTGGTTCTCTGGCTCTACAGCAGCTCTTCTGACCTGGTTCTCTGGCTCTACAGCAGCTCTGCTGACCTGGTTCTCTAGCTCTACAGCAGCTCTGCTGACCTGGTTCTCTGGGTCTAGAGCACCTGTGCTGACCTGGTTCTCTGGCTCTAGAGCAGCTCTGCTGACCTGGTTCTCTGGCTCTAGAGCAGCTCTGCTGACCTGGTTCTCTGGCTCTACAACGGCTCTGCTGACCCAGTTCTCTGGCTCTAGAGCAGCTCTGCTGATCTGGTTCTCTGGCTTTACAGCAGCTCTGCTGACCTGGTTCTCTGGCTCTACAGCAGCTCTGCTGACCTGGTTCTCTGGCTCTACAGCAGCTCTGCTGACCTGGTTCTCAGGCTCTAGAGCAGCTTTGCTGACCTGGTTCTCTGGCTCTAGAGCAGCTCTGCTGACCTGGTTCTCTGGCTCTACAGCAGCTCTGCTGACCTGGTTCTCTGGCTCAAAAATGGCTCTGCTGACCTGGTTCTCAGGCTCTACAGCAGCTTGCTGACCTGGTTCTCTGGCTCTAGAGTGGCTCTGCTGGACTGGTTCTCTGGCTCTAGAGTGGCTCTCCTGGCCTGGTTCTCTGGATCTAGAGCGGCTCTGCTGACCTGGTTCTCTGGATCTAGAGCGGCTCTGCTGACCTGGTTCTCTGGCTCTAGAGCAGCTCTGCTGACCCGGTTCTATAGCTCTACAGCAGCTCTGCTGACCTGGGTCTCAGGCTCTACAACGTCTCTGCTGACCTGGTTCTCTGGCTCTACAACGGCTCTGCTGACCTGGTTCTATAGCTCTACAGCAGCTCTGCTGACCTGGTTCTCAGGCTCTACAACGGCTCTGCTGACCTGGTTCTCTGGCTCTACAATGGCTCTCCTGACCTGGTTCTCTGGCTCTACAATGGCTCTGCTGACCTGGTTCTCTGGCTCAACAGCAGCTCTGCTGACCTCGTTCTATGGCTCTACAGCAGCTCTGCTGACATGGTTCTCTGGCTCTGCAACGGCTCTCCTGACCTGGTTCTCTGGCTCTAGAGCGGCACTGCTGGCCTGGTTCTTTGGCTCTTGAGCGTCTCTGCTGACCTGGTTTTCTGGCTCTAGAGCGGCTCTGATGACCTGGTTCTCTGGCTCTAGAGCGGCTCTGCTGACCTGGTTCTCTGGCTCTAGAGCGGCTCTGCTGACCTGGTTCTCCGGCTCTACAGCAGCTCTGCTGACCTGGTTCTCTGCCTCTACAGCAGCTCTGCTGACCTGGTTCTCTGCCTCTACAGCAGCTCTGCTGACCTGGTTCTCTGGCTCTAGAGCAGCTCTGCTGACCTGGTTCTCTGGCTCTACAACAGCTCTGCTGACCTTGGTTCTCTGGCTCGAATGCAGCTCTGCTGACCTGGTTCTCTGGCTCTAGAGCAGCTCTACTGACCTGGTTTTCTGGCTCTAGAGCAGCTTTGCTGACCTGGTTCTCTTGCTCTAGAGTAGCTCTGCTGACCTGGTTCTCTGACTCTACAGCAGCTCTGATTACCTGGTTCTCTGGCTCAAAAACGGCTCTGCTGACCTGGTTCTCAGGCTCTACAGCAGCTTGCTGACCTGGTTCTCTGGCTCTAGAGTGGCTCTGCTGGACTGGTTCTCTGGCTCTAGAGCGGCTCTGCTGACCTGGTTCTCTGGCTCTAGAGCAGCTCTGCTGACCCGGTTCTCTGGCTCTAGAGCGCCTCTGCTGACCTGGTTCTATGGCTCTACAGCAGCTCTGCTGACCTGGGTCTCAGGCTCTACAACGTCTCTGCTGACCTGGTTCCCTGGCTCTACAGCAGCTCTGCTGACCTGGTTCTCTGGCTCTACAGTGGCTCTGCTGACCTGGTTCTCTGGCTCTACAGCAGCTCTGCTGACCTGGTTCTCTGGCTCTACAGCTGCTCTGCTGACCTGGTTCTCTGGCTCTAGAGTAGCTCTGCTGACCTGGTTCTCTGGCTCTTCAATGGCTCTGCTGACCTGGTTCTCTGGCTCTACCGCAGCTCTGCTGACCTGGTTCTATGGCTCTACTGCAGCTTGCCGACCTGCTTCTCTGGCTCTACAGCAGCTCTGCTGACCTGGTTCCCTGGCTCTACAGCAGCTCTGCTGACCTGGTTCTAAGGCTCTACAGCAGCTCTGCTGACCTGGTTCTATGGCTCCACAGCAGCTTGCTGACCTGGTTCTCTGGCTCTACAACACCTCTGCTGACCTGGTTCACTGACCTGGTTCTCTGGCCCAGTTCTCTGGCCATAGAGCAGCTCTGCTGACCTCGTTCTGTGGCTCTATAGCAGCTCTGCTGACCTGTTTCTCAGGCTCTAGAGCGATTCTGCTGACTTTGTTCTCTGGCTCTACAGCGGCGCTGCTGACCTGGTTCTCTGCCTCTACAGCAGCTCTGCGGACCTGGTTCTCTGGCTCTACAGCAGCTCTGCTGACCTGGTTCTCTGGCTCTACAGCAGCTCTGCTGACCTGGTTCTCTAGCTCTACAGCAGCTCTGCTGACCTGGTTCTCTGGGTCTAGAGCACCTGTGCTGACCTGGTTCTCTGGCTCTGGAGCAGCTCTGCTGACCTGGTTCTCTGGCTCTAGAGCAGCTCTGCTGACCTGGTTCTCAGGCTCTACAACGGCTCTGCTGACCTGGTTCTCTGGCTCTACAATGGCTCTCCTGACCTGGTTCTCTGGCTCTACAATGGCTCTGCTGACCTGGTTCTCTGGCTCAACAGCAGCTCTGCTGACCTCGTTCTATGGCTCTACAGCAGCTCTGCTGACATGGTTCTCTGGCTCTGCAACGGCTCTCCTGACCTGGTTCTCTGGCTCTAGAGCGGCACTGCTGGCCTGGTTCTTTGGCTCTTGAGCGTCTCTGCTGACCTGGTTTTCTGGCTCTAGAGCGGCTCTGATGACCTGGTTCTCTGGCTCTAGAGCGGCTCTGCTGACCTGGTTCTCTGGCTCTAGAGCGGCTCTGCTGACCTGGTTCTCCGGCTCTACAGCAGCTCTGCTGACCTGGTTCTCTGCCTCTACAGCAGCTCTGCTGACCTGGTTCTCTGCCTCTACAGCAGCTCTGCTGACCTGGATCTCTGGCTCTAGAGCAGCTCTGCTGACCTGGTTCTCTGGCTCTACAACAGCTTTGCTGACTTGGTTCTCTGGCTCTAATGCAGCTCTGCTGACCTGGTTCTCTGGCTCTAGAGCAGCTCTACTGACCTGGTTTTCTGGCTCTAGAGCAGCTTTGCTGACCTGGTTCTCTTGCTCTAGAGCAGCTCTGCTGACCTGGTTCTCTGGCTCTACAGCAGCTCTGATGACCTGGTTCTCTGGCTCAAAAACGGCTCTGCTGACCTGGTTCTCAGGCTCTACAGCAGCTTGCTGACCTGGTTCTCTGGCTCTAGAGTGGCTCTGCTGGACTGGTTCTCTGGCTCTAGAGCGGCTCTGCTGACCTGGTTCTCTGGCTCTAGAGCAGCTCTGCTGACCCGGTTCTCTGGCTCTAGAGCGGCTCTGCTGACCTGGTTCTATGGCTCTACAGCAGCTCTGCTGACCTGGGTCTCAGGATCTACAACGTCTCTGCTGACCTGGTTCCCTGGCTCTACAGCAGCTCTGCTGACCTGGTTCTCTGGCTCTACAGTGGCTCTGCTGACCTGGTTCTCTGGCTCTACAGCAGCTCTGCTGACCTGGTTCTCTGGCTCTACAGCTGCTCTGCTGACCTGGTTCTCTGGCTCTAGAGTAGCTCTGCTGACTTGGTTCTCTGGCTCTTCAATGGCTCTTCTGACCTGGTTCTCTGGCTCTACCGCAGCTCTGCTGACCTGGTTCTATGGCTCTACTGCAGCTTGCCGACCTGCTTCTCTGGCTCTACAGCAGCTCTGCTGACCTGGTTCCCTGGCTCTACAGCAGCTCTGCTGACCTGGTTCTAAGGCTCTACAGCAGCTCTGCTGACCTGGTTCTATGGCTCCACAGCAGCTTGCTGACCTGGTTCTCTGGCTCTACAACACCTCTGCTGACCTGGTTCACTGACCTGGTTCTCTGGCCCAGTTCTCTGGCCATAGAGCAGCTCTGCTGACCTCGTTCTGTGGCTCTATAGCAGCTCTGCTGACCTGTTTCTCAGGCTCTAGAGCGATTCTGCTGACCTTGTTCTCTAGCTCTACAGCGGCGCTGCTGACCTGGTTCTCTGCCTCTACAGCAGCTCTGCGGACCTGGTTCTCTGGCTCTACAGCAGCTCTGCTGACCTGGTTCTCTGGCTCTACAGCAGCTCTGCTGACCTGGTTCTCTAGCTCTACAGCAGCTCTGCTGACCTGGTTCTCTGGGTCTAGAGCACCTGTGCTGACCTGGTTCTCTGGCTCTAGAGCAGCTCTGCTGACCTGGTTCTCTGGCTCTAGAGCAGCTCTGCTGACCTGGTTCTCTGGCTCTACAACGGCTCTGCTGACCCAGTTCTCTGGCTCTAGAGCAGCTCTGCTGACCTGGTTCTCTGGCTTTACAGCAGCTCTGCTGACCTGGTTCTCTAGCTCTTTAGCAGCTCTGCTGACCTGGTTCTCTGGCTCTACAGCAGCTCTGCTGACCTGGTTCTCAGGCTCTACAGCAGCTTGCTGACCTGGTTCTATGGCTCAAGAGCGGCTCTGCTGACCTGATTGACAGGCTCTACAGCAGCTTGCTGACCTGGCTCTCTGGTTCTAGAGCGGCTCTGCTGGCCTGGTTCTCTGGCTCTAGAGCGGCTCTGCTGACCTGGTTCTCTGGCTCTAGAGCGGCTCTGCTGACCTGGTTCTCTGGCTGTATAGCGGCTCTGCTGACCTGGTTCTCTGGCTCTAGAGCGGCTCTACTAACCTGGTTCTCTGGCTCTACAGCAGCTCTGCTGACCTGGTTCTCTGGCTCTACAGAAGCTCTGCTGACCTGGTTCTAAGGCTCTACAGCAGCTCTGCTGACCTTTTCTCTGGCTTAACAGCAGCTTGCTGACCTGGTTCTCTGGCCAAGTTCTCTGGCCATAGAGCAGCTCTGCTGACCTCGTTCTCTGGCTCTACAGCAGCTCTGCTGACCTGGTTCTCAGTCTCTAGAGCGACTCTGCTGACCTTGTTCTCTGGCTGTACAGCGGCTCTGCTGACCTGGTTCTCAGTCTCTAGAGCGACTCTGCTGACCTTGTTCTCTGGCTGTACAGCAGCTTTGCTGACCTGGTTCTCTGGCTCTACAGCAGCTTTGCTGACCTGGTTCTCTGGCTCTACAACAGCTCTTGCTGACCACGTTCTCTGGCTCTACAGCAGCTCTGCTGACCTGGTTCTCAGTCTCTAGAGCAACTCTGCTGACCTTGTTCTCTGGCTGTACAGCGGCTCTGCTGACCTGGTTCTCTGGCTCTACAACAGCTCTACTGACCTGGTTCTCTAGCTCTAAAGCAGCTCTGCTGACCTGGTTCTATACCTCTACAGCAGCTCTGCTGACCTGGTTCTCTGGCTCTACAGCAGCTCTGCTGACCTGGGTCTTAGGCTCTACAACAGCTCTGCTGACCTGGTTCTCTGGCTCTACAATGGCTCTCCTGACCTGGTTCTCTGGCTCTACAATGGCTCTGCTGACCTGGTTCTATGGCTCTACAGCAGCTTGCTGACCTGCTTCTCTGGCTTTATAGCAGCTTTATGACCTGCTTCTCTGGCTCTACAGCAGCTCTGCTGACCTGGTTCTCTGGCTCTACAGCAGCTCTGCTGACCTGGTTTTAAGGCTCTACAGCAGCTCTGCTGACCTGGTTCTCTGGCTTAACAGCAGCTTGCTGACCTGGTTCTCTGGCTCTACAACACCTCTGCTGACCTAGTTTGCTGACCTGGGTCTCTGGCCAAGTTCTCTGGCCATAGGGCAGCTCTGCTGACCTCGTTCTCAGACTCTAGAGCGACTCTGCTGATCTTGTTCTCTGGCTGTACAGCGGCTCTGCTGACCTGGTTCTCTGGCTCTACAGCAGCTCTGCGGACCTGGTTCTCTGGCTCTACAGCAGCTCTGCTGACTTAGTTCTCAGGCTCTACAGCAGCTTTGCTGACCTGGTTCTCTGGCTCTACAACAGCTCTGCTGACCTGGTTCTCTAGCTCTAAAGCAGCTCTGCTGACCTGGTTCTCTGGCTCTAGAGCCGCTCTGCTGACCTTGTTCTCTGGCTCTAGAGCAGCTCTGCTGACCTGGTTCTCTGGCTCTACAACGGCTCTGCTGACCTAGTTCTCTGGCTCTTGAGCGGCTCTGCTGACCTGGTTTTAAGGCTCTACAGCAGCTCTGCTGACCTGGTTCTCTGGCTTAACAGCAGCTTGCTGACCTGGTTCTCTGGCTCTACAACACCTCTGCTGACCTGGTTTGCTGACCTGGTTCTCTGGCCAAGTTCTCTGGCCATAGAGCAGCTCTGCTGACCTCGTTCTCTGGCTCTACAGCAGCTCTGCTGACCTGGTTCTCAGGCTCTAGAGCGACTCTGCTGACCTGGTTCTCAGGCTCTAGAGCGACTCTGCTGACCTTGTTCTCTGGCTGTACAGCGGCTCTGCTGACCTGGTTCTCTGGCTCTACAGCAGCTCTGCGGACCTGGTTCTCTGGCTCTACAGCAGCTCTGCTGACTTAGTTCTCAGGCTCTACAGCAGCTTTGCTGACCTGGTTCTCTGGCTCTACAACAGCTCTGCTGACCTGGTTCTCTAGCTCTAAAGCAGCTCTGCTGACCTGGTTCTCTGGGTCTAGATCGCCTCTGCTGACTTTGTTCTCTGGCTCTAGAGCAGCTCTGCTGACCTGGTTCTCTGGCTCTACAGCGGCTCTGCTGACCTAGATCTCTGGCTCTTGAGCGGCTCTGCTGACCTGGTTCTCTGGCTCTAGAGTGGCTCTGCTGACCTGGTTCTCTGGCTCTAGAGCGGCTCTGCTGACCTGGTTCTCTGGCTCTACAGCAGCTCTGCTGACCTGGTTCTCTGGCTCTACAGCGGCTCTGCTGACCTGGTTCTCTGGCTCCACAGCGGCTCTGCTGACCTGGTTCTCTGGCTCTACAGTGGGTCTGCTGACCTGGTTCTCTGGCTCTACAGCAGCTCTGCTGACCTGGTTCTCTGCCTCTACAGCAGCTCTGCTGACCTGGTTCTCTGCCTCTACAGCAGCTCTGCTGACCTGGTTCTCTGGCTCTACAGCAGCTCTGCTGACCTGGTTCTCTGGCTCTACAGCAGCTCTGCTGACCTGGCTCTCTGGCTCTACCGCAGCTCTGCTGACCTGGTTCTCTGGCTCTAGAGCGGCTCTGATGACCTGGTTCTCTGGCTCTAGAGCGGCTCTGCTGACCTGGTTCTCTGGCTCTAGAGCGGCTCTGCTGACCTGGTTCTCCGGCTCTACAGCAGCTCTGCTGACCTGGTTCTCTGCCTCTACAGCAGCTCTGCTGACCTGGTTCTCTGCCTCTACAGCAGCTCTGCTGACCTGGATCTCTGGCTCTAGAGCAGCTCTGCTGACCTGGTTCTCTGGCTCTACAACAGCTCTGCTGACTTGGTTCTCTGGCTCTAATGCAGCTCTGCTGACCTGGTTCTCTGGCTCTAGAGCAGCTCTACTGACCTGGTTTTCTGGCTCTAGAGCAGCTTTGCTGACCTGGTTCTCTTGCTCTAGAGCAGCTCTGCTGACCTGGTTCTCTGGCTCTACAGCAGCTCTGATGACCTGGTTCTCTGGCTCAAAAACGGCTCTGCTGACCTGGTTCTCAGGCTCTACAGAAGCTTGCTGACCTGGTTCTCTGGCTCTAGAGTGGCTCTGCTGGACTGGTTCTCTGGCTCTAGAGCGGCTCTGCTGACCTGGTTCTCTGGCTCTAGAGCAGCTCTGCTGACCCGGTTCTCTGGCTCTAGAGCGGCTCTGCTGACCTGGTTCTATGGCTCTACAGCAGCTCTGCTGACCTGGGTCTCAGGCTCTACAACGTCTCTGCTGACCTGGTTCCCTGGCTCTACAGCAGCTCTGCTGACCTGGTTCTCTGGCTCTACAGTGGCTCTGCTGACCTGGTTCTCTGGCTCTACAGCAGCTCTGCTGACCTGGTTCTCTGGCTCTACAGCTGCTCTGCTGACCTGGTTCTCTGGCTCTAGAGTAGCTCTGCTGACTTGGTTCTCTGGCTCTTCAATGGCTCTTCTGACCTGGTTCTCTGGCTCTACCGCAGCTCTGCTGACCTGGTTCTATGGCTCTACTGCAGCTTGCCGACCTGCTTCTCTGGCTCTACAGCAGCTCTGCTGACCTGGTTCCCTGGCTCTACAGCAGCTCTGCTGACCTGGTTCTAAGGCTCTACAGCAGCTCTGCTGACCTGGTTCTATGGCTCCACAGCAGCTTGCTGACCTGGTTCTCTGGCTCTACAACACCTCTGCTGACCTGGTTCACTGACCTGGTTCTCTGGCCCAGTTCTCTGGCCATAGAGCAGCTCTGCTGACCTCGTTCTGTGGCTCTATAGCAGCTCTGCTGACCTGTTTCTCAGGCTCTAGAGCGATTCTGCTGACCTTGTTCTCTAGCTCTACAGCGGCGCTGCTGACCTGGTTCTCTGCCTCTACAGCAGCTCTGCGGACCTGGTTCTCTGGCTCTAACGCAGCTCTGCTGACCTGGTTCTCTGGCTCTACAGCAGCTCTGCTGACCTGGTTCTCTAGCTCTACAGCAGCTCTGCTGACCTGGTTCTCTGGGTCTAGAGCACCTGTGCTGACCTGGTTCTCTGGCTCTAGAGCAGCTCTGCTGACCTGGTTCTCTGGCTCTAGAGCAGCTCTGCTGACCTGGTTCTCTGGCTCTACAACGGCTCTGCTGACCCAGTTCTCTGGCTCTAGAGCAGCTCTGCTGACCTGGTTCTCTGGCTTTACAGCAGCTCTGCTGACCTGGTTCTCTGGCTCTTTAGCAGCTCTGCTGACCTGGTTCTCTGGCTCTACAGCAGCTCTGCTGACCTGGTTCTCAGGCTCTACAGCAGCTTGCTGACCTGGTTCTATGGCTCAAGAGCGGCTCTGCTGACCTGATTGACAGGCTCTACAGCAGCTTGCTGACCTGGCTCTCTGGTTCTAGAGCGGCTCTGCTGGCCTGGTTCTCTGGCTCTAGAGCGGCTCTGCTGACCTGGTTCTCTGGCTCTAGAGCGGCTCTGCTGACCTGGTTCTCTGGCTGTATAGCGGCTCTGCTGACCTGGTTCTCTGGCTCTAGAGCGGCTCTACTAACCTGGTTCTCTGGCTCTACAGCAGCTCTGCTGACCTGGTTCTCTGGCTCTACAGAAGCTCTGCTGACCTGGTTCTAAGGCTCTACAGCAGCTCTGCTGACCTTTTCTCTGGCTTAACAGCAGCTTGCTGACCTGGTTCTCTGGCCAAGTTCTCTGGCCATAGAGCAGCTCTGCTGACCTCGTTCTCTGGCTCTACAGCAGCTCTGCTGACCTGGTTCTCAGTCTCTAGAGCGACTCTGCTGACCTTGTTCTCTGGCTGTACAGCGGCTCTGCTGACCTGGTTCTCAGTCTCTAGAGCGACTCTGCTGACCTTGTTCTCTGGCTGTACAGCAGCTTTGCTGACCTGGTTCTCTGGCTCTACAGCAGCTTTGCAGACCTGGTTCTCTGGCTCTACAACAGCTCTTGCTGACCACGTTCTCTGGCTCTACAGCAGCTCTGCTGACCTGGTTCTCAGTCTCTAGAGCGACTCTGCTGACCTTGTTCTCTGGCTGTACAGCGGCTCTGCTGACCTGGTTCTCTGGCTCTACAACAGCTCTGCTGACCTGGTTCTCTAGCTCTAAAGCAGCTCTGCTGACCTGGTTCTATACCTCTACAGCAGCTCTGCTGACCTGGTTCTCTGGCTCTACAGCAGCTCTGCTGACCTGGGTCTTAGGCTCTACAACGGCTCTGCTGACCTGGTTCTCTGGCTCTACAATGGCTCTCCTGACCTGGTTCTCTGGCTCTACAATGGCTCTGCTGACCTGGTTCTATGGCTCTACAGCAGCTTGCTGACCTGCTTCTCTGGCTTTATAGCAGCTTTATGACCTGCTTCTCTGGCTCTACAGCAGCTCTGCTGACCTGGTTCTCTGGCTCTACAGCAGCTCTGCTGACCTGGTTTTAAGGCTCTACAGCAGCTCTGCTGACCTGGTTCTCTGGCTTAACAGCAGCTTGCTGACCTGGTTCTCTGGCTCTACAACACCTCTGCTGACCTAGTTTGCTGACCTGGGTCTCTGGCCAAGTTCTCTGGCCATAGGGCAGCTCTGCTGACCTCGTTCTCAGACTCTAGAGCGACTCTGCTGATCTTGTTCTCTGGCTGTACAGCGGCTCTGCTGACCTGGTTCTCTGGCTCTACAGCAGCTCTGCGGACCTGGTTCTCTGGCTCTACAGCAGCTCTGCTGACTTAGTTCTCAGGCTCTACAGCAGCTTTGCTGACCTGGTTCTGTGGCTCTACAACAGCTCTGCTGACCTGGTTCTCTAGCTCTAAAGCAGCTCTGCTGACCTGGTTCTCTGGCTCTAGAGCCGCTCTGCTGACCTTGTTCTCTGGCTCTAGAGCAGCTCTGCTGACCTGGTTCTCTGGCTCTACAACGGCTCTGCTGACCTAGTTCTCTGGCTCTTGAGCGGCTCTGCTGACCTGGTTTTAAGGCTCTACAGCAGCTCTGCTGACCTGGTTCTCTGGCTTAACAGCAGCTTGCTGACCTGGTTCTCTGGCTCTACAACACCTCTGCTGACCTGGTTTGCTGACCTGGTTCTCTGGCCAAGTTCTCTGGCCATAGAGCAGCTCTGCTGACCTCGTTCTCTGGCTCTACAGCAGCTCTGCTGACCTGGTTCTCAGGCTCTAGAGCGACTCTGCTGACCTGGTTCTCAGGCTCTAGAGCGACTCTGCTGACCTTGTTCTCTGGCTGTACAGCGGCTCTGCTGACCTGGTTCTCTGGCTCTACAGCAGCTCTGCGGACCTGGTTCTCTGGCTCTACAGCAGCTCTGCTGACTTAGTTCTCAGGCTCTACAGCAGCTTTGCTGACCTGGTTCTCTGGCTCTACAACAGCTCTGCTGACCTGGTTCTCTAGCTCTAAAGCAGCTCTGCTGACCTGGTTCTCTGGGTCTAGATCGCCTCTGCTGACTTTGTTCTCTGGCTCTAGAGCAGCTCTGCTGACCTGGTTCTCTGGCTCTACAACGGCTCTGCTGACCTAGATCTCTGGCTCTTGAGCGGCTCTGCTGACCTGGTTCTCTGGCTCTAGAGTGGCTCTGCTGACCTGGTTCTCTGGCTCTAGAGCGGCTCTGCTGACCTGGTTCTCTGGCTCTACAGCAGCTCTGCTGACCTGGTTCTCTGGCTCTACAGCGGCTCTGCTGACCTGGTTCTCTGGCTCTACAGTGGGTCTGCTGACCTGGTTCTCTGGCTCTACAGCAGCTCTGCTGACCTGGTTCTCTGCCTCTAGAGCAGCTCTGCTGACCTGGTTCTCTGCCTCTACAGCAGCTCTGCTGACCTGGTTCTCTGGCTCTACAGCAGCTCTGCTGACCTTGTTCTCTGGCTCTACAGCAGCTCTGCTGACCTGGCTCTCTGGCTCTACCGCAGCTCTGCTGACCTGGTTCTCTGGCTCTAGAGCAGCTCTGCTGACCTGGTTCTCTGGCTCTACAACAGCTCTGCTGACCTGGTTCTCTGGCTCTACAGCAGCTCTGCTGACCTGGTTCTCTGGCTCTACAGCAGCTCTGCTGACCTGGCTCTCTGGCTCTACCGCAGCTCTACTGACCTGGTTCTCTGGCTCTAGAGCAGCTTTGCTGACCTGGTTCTCTGGCTCTAGAGCAGGTCTGCTGACCTGGTTCTCTGGCTCTACAGCAGCTCTGCTGACCTGGTTCTCTGGCTCAAAAATGGCTCTGCTGACCTGGTTCTCAGGCTCTACAGCAGCTTGCTGACCTGGTTCTCTGGCTCTAGAGTGGCTCTGCTGGACTGGTTCTCTGGCTCTAGAGTGGCTCTCCTGGCCTGGTTCTCTGGATCTAGAGCGGCTCTGCTGACCTGGTTCTCTGGCTCTAGAGCAGCTCTGCTGACCCGGTTCTCTGGCTCTAGAGCGGCTCTGCTGACCTGGTTCTATGGCTCTACAGCAGCTCTGCTGACCTGAGTCTCAGGCTCTACAACGTCTCTGCTGACCTGGTTCTCTGGCTCTACAGCAGCTCTGCTGACCTGGTTCTCTGCCTCTACAGCAGCTCTGCTGACCTGGTTCTCTGCCTCTGCAGCAGCTCTGCTGACCTGGTTCTCTGGCTCTAGAGCAGCTCTGCTGACCTGGTTCTCTGGCTCTACAACAGCTCTGCTGACCTGGTTCTCTGGCTCTACTGCAGCTCTGCTGACCTGGTTCTCTGGCTCTAGAGCAGCTCTACTGACCTGGTTTTCTGGCTCTAGAGCAGCTTTGCTGACCTGGTTCTCTTGCTCTAGAGCAGCTCTGCTGACCTGGTTCTCTGGCTCTACATCAGCTCTGATGACCTGGTTCTCTGGCTCAAAAACGGCTCTGCTGACCTGGTTCTCAGGCTCTACAGCAGCTTGCTGACCTGGTTCTCTGGCTCTAGAGTGGCTCTGCTGGACTGGTTCTCTGGCTCTAGAGCGGCTCTGCTGACCTGGTTCTCTGGCTCTAGAGCAGCTCTGCTGACCCGGTTCTCTGGCTCTAGAGCAGCTCTGCTGACCTGGTTCTATGGCTCTACAGCAGCTCTGCTGACCTGGGTCTCAGGCTCTACAACGTCTCTGCTGACCTGGTTCCCTGGCTCTACAGCAGCTCTGCTGACCTGGTTCTCTGGCTCTACAGTGGCTCTGCTGACCTGGTTCTCTGGCTCTACAGCAGCTCTGCTGACCTGGTTCTCTGGCTCTACAGCTGCTCTGCTGACCTGGTTCTATGGCTCTAGAGTAGCTCTGCTGACCTGGTTCTCTGGCTCTTCAATGGCTCTGCTGACCTGGTTCCCTGGCTCTACAGCAGCTCTGCTGACCTGGTTCTAAGGCTCTACAGCAGCTCTGCTGACCTGGTTCTATGGCTCTACAGCAGCTTGCTGACCTGGTTCTCTGGCTCTACAACACCTCTGCTGACCTGGTTCACTGACCTGGTTCTCTGGCCCAGTTCTCTGGCCATAGAGCAGCTCTGCTGACCTCGTTCTGTGGCTCTATAGCAGCTCTGCTGACCTGTTTCTCAGGCTCTAGAGCGATTCTTCTGACCTTGTTCTCTGGCTCTACAGCGGCGCTGCTGACCTGGTTCTCTGCCTCTACATCAGCTCTGCGGACCTGGTTCTCTGGCTCTACAGCAGCTCTGCTGACCTGGATTTCTGGCTCTACAGCAGCTCTGCTGACCTGGTTCTCTAGCTCTACAGCAGCTCTGCTGACCTGGTTCTCTGGGTCTAGAGCACCTGTGCTGACCTGGTTCTCTGGCTCTAGAGCAGCTCTGCTGCTCTGGTTCTCTGGCTCTAGAGCAGCTCTGCTGACCTGGTTCTCTGGCTCTACAGCGGCTCTGCTGACCCAGTTCTCTGGCTCTAGAGCAGCTCTGCTGACCTGGTTCTCTGGCTTTACAGCAGCTCTGCTGACCTGGTTCTCTGGCTCTACAGCAGCTCTGCTGACCTGGTTCTCTGGCTCTACAGCAGCTCTGCTGACCTGGTTCTCAGGCTCTACAGCAACTTGCTGACCTGGTTCTATGGCTCAAGAGCGGCTCTGCTGACCTGGATGACAGGCTCTACAGCAGCTTGCTGACCTGGCTCTCTGGTTCTAGAGCGGCTCTGCTGGCCTGGTTCTCTGGCTCTAGAGCGGCTCTGCTGACCTGGTTCTCTGGCTCTAGAGCGGCTCTGCTGACCTGGTTCTCTGGCTGTAGAGCGGCTCTGCTGACCTGGTTCTCTGGCTCTAGAGCGGCTCTACTAACCTGGTTCTCAGGCTCTAGAGCGGCTCTGCTGAACTGGTTCTCTGGCTCTAGAGCATGTCTGCTGACCTCGATCTATGGCTCTACAGCAGCTCTGCTGACCTGGTTCTATGGCTCTACAACGGCTCTGCTGACCTGGTTCTCTGGCTCTACAATGGCTCTCCTGACCTGGTTCTCTGGCTCTACAATGGCTCTGCTGACCTGGTTCTCTGGCTCTACAGCAGCTCTGCTGACCTGGTTCTATGGCTCTACAGCAGCTTGCTGACCTGCTTCTCTGGCTTTATAGCAGCTTTATGACCTGCTTCTCTGGCTCTACAGCAGCTCTGCTGACCTGGTTCTCAGTCTCTAGAGCGACTCTGCTGACCTGGTTCTCTGGCTCTACAACACCTCTGCTGACCTGGTTTGCTGACCTGGTTCTCTGGCCAAGTTCTCTGGCCATAGAGCAGCTCTGCTGACCTCGTTCTCTGGCTCTACAGCAGCTCTGCTGACCTGGTTCTCAGTCTCTAGAGCGACTCTGCTGACCTTGGTCTCTGGCTGTACAGCGGTTCTGCTGACCTGGTTCTCTGGCTCTACAGCAGCTTTGCTGACCTGGTTCTCTGGCTCTACAACAGCTCTGCTGACCTGGTTCTCTAGCTCTAAAGCAGCTCTGCTGACCTGGTTCTATAGCTCTACAGCAGCTCTGCTGACCTGGTTCTCTGGCTCTAGAGCGGCTCTGCTGACCTGGTTCTCTGGCTCTACAGCAGCTCTGCTGACCTGGGTCTTAGGCTCTACAACGGCTCTGCTGACCTGGTTCTACAATGGCTCTCCTGACCTGGTTCTCTGGCTCTACAATGGCTCTGCTGACCTGGTTCTATGGCTCTACAGCAGCTTGCTGACCTGCTTCTCTGGCTTTATAGCAGCTTTATGACCTGCTTCTCTGGCTCTACAGCAGCTCTGCTGACCTGGTTCTCTGGCTCTACAGCAGCTCTGCTGACCTGGTTTTAAGGCTCTACAGCAGCTCTGCTGACCTGGTTCTCTGGCTTAACAGCAGCTTGCTGACCTGGTTCTCTGGCTCTACAACACCTCTGCTGACCTGGTTTGCTGACCTGGTTCTCTGGCCAAGTTCTCTGGCCATAGGGCAGCTCTGCTGACCTCGTTCTCAGGCTCTAGAGCGACTCTGCTGATCTTGTTCTCTGGCTGTACAGCGGCTCTGCTGACCTGGTTCTCTGGCTCTACAGCAGCTCTGTGGACCTGGTTCTCTGGCTCTACAGCAGCTCTGCTGACTTAGTTCTCAGGCTCGACAGCAGCTTTGCTGACCTGGTTCTCTGGCTCTACAACAGCTCTGCTGACCTGGTTCTCTAGCTCTAAAGCAGCTCTGCTGACCTGGTTCTCTGGCTCTAGAGCCGCTCTGCTGACCTTGTTCTCTGGCTCTAGAGCAGCTCTGCTGACCTGGTTCTCTGGCTCTACAACGGCTCTGCTGACCTAGTTCTCTGGCTCTTGAGCGGCTCTACTGACCTGGTTTTAAGGCTCTACAGCAGCTCTGCTGACCTGGTTCTCTGGCTTAACAGCAGCTTGCTGACCTGGTTCTCTGGCTCTACAACACCTCTGCTGACCTGGTTTGCTGACCTGGTTCTCTGGCCAAGTTCTCTGGCCATAGAGCAGCTCTGCTGACCTCGTTCTCTGGCTCTACAGAAGCTCTGCTGACCTGGTTCTCAGGCTCTAGAGCGACTCTGCTGACCTTGTTCTCTGGCTGTACAGCGGCTCTGCTGACCTGGTTCTCTGGCTCTACAGCAGCTCTGCGGACCTGGTTCTCTGGCTCTACAGCAGCTCTGCTGACTTAGTTCTCAGGCTCTACAGCAGCTTTGCTGACCTGGTTCTCTGGCTCTACAACAGCTTGCTGACCTGGTTCTCTGGCTCTACAACACCTCTGCTGACCTGGTTCACTGACCTGGTTCTCTGGCCCAGTTCTCTGGCCATAGAGCAGCTCTGCTGACCTCGTTCTGTGGCTCTATAGCAGCTCTGCTGACCTGTTTCTCAGGCTCTAGAGCGATTCTTCTGACCTTGTTCTCTGGCTCTACAGCGGCGCTGCTGACCTGGTTCTCTGCCTCTACATCAGCTCTGCGGACCTGGTTCTCTGGCTCTACAGCAGCTCTGCTGACCTGGATCTCTGGCTCTACAGCAGCTCTGCTGACCTGGTTCTCTAGCTCTACAGCAGCTCTGCTGACCTGGTTCTCTGGGTCTAGAGCACCTGTGCTGACCTGGTTCTCTGGCTCTAGAGCAGCTCTGCTGCTCTGGTTCTCTGGCTCTAGAGCAGCTCTGCTGACCTGGTTCTCTGGCTCTACAACGGCTCTGCTGACCCAGTTCTCTGGCTCTAGAGCAGCTCTGCTGACCTGGTTCTCTGGCTTTACAGCAGCTCTGCTGACCTGGTTCTCTGGCTCTACAGCAGCTCTGCTGACCTGGTTCTCTGGCTCTACAGCAGCTCTGCTGACCTGGTTCTCAGGCTCTACAGCAACTTGCTGACCTGGTTCTATGGCTCAAGAGCGGCTCTGCTGACCTGGATGACAGGCTCTACAGCAGCTTGCTGACCTGGCTCTCTGGTTCTAGAGCGGCTCTGCTGGCCTGGTTCTCTGGCTCTAGAGCGGCTCTGCTGACCTGGTTCTCTGGCTCTAGAGCGGCTCTGCTGACCTGGTTCTCTGGCTGTAGAGCGGCTCTGCTGACCTGGTTCTCTGGCTCTAGAGCGGCTCTACTGACCTGGTTCTCAGGCTCTAGAGCGGCTCTGCTGAACTGGTTCTCTGGCTCTAGAGCATGTCTGCTGACCTCGATCTATGGCTCTACAGCAGCTCTGCTGACCTGGTTCTATGGCTCTACAACGGCTCTGCTGACCTGGTTCTCTGGCTCTACAATGGCTCTCCTGACCTGGTTCTCTGGCTCTACAATGGCTCTGCTGACCTGGTTCTCTGGCTCTACAGCAGCTCTGCTGACCTGGTTCTATGGCTCTACAGCAGCTTGCTGACCTGCTTCTCTGGCTTTATAGCAGCTTTATGACCTGCTTCTCTGGCTCTACAGCAGCTCTGCTGACCTGGTTCTCAGTCTCTAGAGCGACTCTGCTGACCTGGTTCTCTGGCTCTACAACACCTCTGCTGACCTGGTTTGCTGACCTGGTTCTCTGGCCAAGTTCTCTGGCCATAGAGCAGCTCTGCTGACCTCGTTCTCTGGCTCTACAGCAGCTCTGCTGACCTGGTTCTCAGTCTCTAGAGCGACTCTGCTGACCTTGGTCTCTGGCTCGTACAGCGGTTCTGCTGACCTGGTTCTCTGGCTCTACAGCAGCTTTGCTGACCTGGTTCTCTGGCTCTACAACAGCTCTGCTGACCTGGTTCTCTAGCTCTAAAGCAGCTCTGCTGACCTGGTTCTATAGCTCTACAGCAGCTCTGCTGACCTGGTTCTCTGGCTCTAGAGCGGCTCTGCTGACCTGGTTCTCTGGCTCTACAGCAGCTCTGCTGACCTGGGTCTTAGGCTCTACAACGGCTCTGCTGACCTGGTTCTACAATGGCTCTCCTGACCTGGTTCTCTGGCTCTACAATGGCTCTGCTGACCTGGTTCTATGGCTCTACAGCAGCTTGCTGACCTGCTTCTCTGGCTTTATAGCAGCTTTATGACCTGCTTCTCTGGCTCTACAGCAGCTCTGCTGACCTGGTTCTCTGGCTCTACAGCAGCTCTGCTGACCTGGTTCTCTGGCTTAACAGCAGCTTGCTGACCTGGTTCTCTGGCTCTACAACACCTCTGCTGACCTGGTTTGCTGACCTGGTTCTCTGGCCAAGTTCTCTGGCCATAGGGCAGCTCTGCTGACCTCGTTCTCAGGCTCTAGAGCGACTCTGCTGATCTTGTTCTCTGGCTGTACAGCGGCTCTGCTGACCTGGTTCTCTGGCTCTACAGCAGCTCTGCTGGACCTGGTTCTCTGGCTCTACAGCAGCTCTGCTGACCTAGTTCTCAGGCTCGACAGCAGCTTTGCTGACCTGGTTCTCTGGCTCTACAACAGCTCTGCTGACCTGGTTCTCTGGCTCTAAAGCAGCTCTGCTGACCTGGTTCTCTGGCTCTAGAGCCGCTCTGCTGACCTTGTTCTCTGGCTCTAGAGCAGCTCTGCTGACCTGGTTCTCTGGCTCTACAACGGCTCTGCTGACCTAGTTCTCTGGCTCTTGAGCGGCTCTGCTGACCTGGTTTTAAGGCTCTACAGCAGCTCTGCTGACCTGGTTCTCTGGCTCTAACAGCAGCTTGCTGACCTGGTTCTCTGGCTCTACAACACCTCTGCTGACCTGGTTTGCTGACCTGGTTCTCTGGCCAAGTTCTCTGGCCATAGAGCAGCTCTGCTGACCTCGTTCTCTGGCTCTACAGAAGCTCTGCTGACCTGGTTCTCAGGCTCTAGAGCGACTCTGCTGACCTTGTTCTCTGGCTGTACAGCGGCTCTGCTGACCTGGTTCTCTGGCTCTACAGCAGCTCTGCGGATCCTGGTTCTCTGGCTCTACAGCAGCTCTGCTGACTTAGTTCTCAGGCTCTACAGCAGCTTTGCTGACCTGGTTCTCTGGCTCTACAACAGCTCTGCTGACCTGGTTCTCTAGCTCTAAAGCAGCTCTGCTGACCTGGTTCTCTGGGTCTAGATCGCCTCTGCTGACTTTGTTCTCTGGCTCTAGAGCAGCTCTGCTGACCTGGTTCTCTGGCTCTACAGCGGCTCTGCTGACCTAGTTCTCTGGCTCTTGAGCGGCTCTGCTGACCTGGTTCTCTGGCTTTACAGCAGCTCTGCTGACCTGGTTCTCTGGCTCTACAGCGGCTCTGCTGACCTGGTTCTCTGGCTCTACAGCAGCTCTGCTGACCTGGTTCTCTGGCTCTACAGCAGCTCTGCTGACCTGGTTCTCTGGCTCTAGAGCAGCTCTGCTGACCTGGTTCTCTGGCTCTACAGCAGCTCTGCTGACCTTGTTCTCTGGCTCTACAGCAGCTCTGCTGACCTGGTTCTCTGGCTCTAGAGCAGCTCTGCTGACCTGGTTCTTTGGCTCTACAGCAGCTCTGCTGACCTGGTTCTCTGGCTCTACTGCAGCTCTGCTTACCTGGTTCTCTGGCTCTAGAGCTGCTCTGCTGACCTGGTTCTCTGGCTCTAGAGCAGCTTTGCTGAACTGGTTCTCTGGCTCTACAGCAGCTCTGCTGACCTGGTTCTCTGGCTCTAGAGCAGCTTGCTGACCTGTTTCTCTGGCTCTAGAGTGGCTCTGCTGGACTGGTTCTCTGGCTCTAGAGTGGCTCTGCTGACCTGGTTCTCTGGCTCTACAGCAGCTCTGCTGACCTGGGTCTCAGGCTCTACAACTGCTCTGCTGACCTGGTTCTCTGACTCTAGAGCAGTTTTGCTGACCTGGTTCTCTGGCTCTAGAGCGGCTCTGCTGACCTGGTTCTCTGGCTCTACAGCAGCTCTGCTGACCTGGTTCTCTGGCTCTACAGCAGCTCTGCTGACCTGGTTCTCTGGCTCTACAGCAGCTCTGCTGACCTGGTTCTCTAGGCTCTACAGCAGCTCTGCTGACCTGGTTCTCTGGCTCTACAGCAGCTCTGCTGACCTGGTTCGCGGGCTCTACAATGGCTCTGCTGACCTGGTTCTCTGGCTCTACAGCAGCTCTGCTGACCTGGTTCTCTGGCACTACAGCAGCTCTGCTGACCTGGTTCTCTGGCTCTAGAGCAGCTCTGCTGACCTGGTTCTCTGGCTCTACAACGGTTCTGCTGACCTGGTTCTCTGGCTCTACAGCAGCTCTGCTGACCTGGTTCTCTGGCTCTAGAGGAGCTCTGCTGACCTGGTTCTCTGGCTCTACAAGGGCTCTGCTGACCTGGTTCTCTGGCTCTACAGCAGCTCTGCTGACCTGGTTCTCTGGCTCTAGAGGAGCTCTGCTGACCTGGTTCTCTGGCTCTACAAGCGGCTCTGCTGACCTGGTTCTCTGGCTCTACAGCAGCTCTGCTGACCTGGTTCTCTGGCTCTAGAGCAGCTCTGCTGACCTGGTTCTCTGGCTCTAGAGCAGCTCTGCTGACCTGGTTCTCTGGCTCTACAGCGGCTCTGCTGACCTGGTTCTCTGGCTCTATAGCAGCACTGCTGACCTGGTTCTCTGGCTCTAGAGCAGCTCTGCTGACCTGGTTCTCTGGCTCTACAGCAGCTCTGCTGACCTGGTTCTCTGGCTCTACAGCAGCTCTGCTGACCTGGTTCTCTGGCTCTAGAGCAGCTCTGCTGACCTGGTTCTCTGGCTCTAGAGCAGCTCTGCTGACCTGGTTCTCTAGCTCTACAGCAGCTCTGCTGACCTGGTTCTCTGGGTCTAGAGCACCTGTGCTGACCTGGTTCTCTGGCTCTAGAGCAGCTCTGCTGCCCTGGTTCTCTGGCTCTAGAGCAGCTCTGCTGACCTGGTTCTCTGGCTCTACAACGGCTCTGCTGACCCAGTTCTCTGGCTCTAGAGCAGCTCTGCTGACCTGGTTCTCTGGCTCTACAACGGCTCTGCTGACCCAGTTCTCTGGCTCTAGAGCAGCTCTGCTGACCTGGTTCTCTGGCTTTACAGCAGCTCTGCTGACCTGGTTCTCTAGCTCTTTAGCAGCTCTGCTGACCTGGTTCTCTGGCTCTACAGCAGCTCTGCTGACCTGGTTCTCAGGCTCTACAGCAGCTTGCTGACCTGGTTCTATGGCTCTAGAGCGGCTCTGCTGACCTGATTGACAGGCTCTACAGCAGCTTGCTGACCTGGCTCTCTGGTTCTAGAGCGGCTCTGCTGGCCTGGTTCTCTGGCTCTAGAGCGGCTCTGCTGACCTGGTTCTCTGGCTCTAGAGCGGCTCTGCTGACCTGGTTCTCTGGCTGTATAGCGGCTCTGCTGACCTGGTTCTCTGGCTCTAGAGCGGCTCTACTAACCTGGTTCTCTGGCTCTACAGCAGCTCTGCTGACCTGGTTCTCTGGCTCTACAGAAGCTCTGCTGACCTGGTTCTAAGGCTCTACAGCAGCTCTGCTGACCTTTTTCTCTGGCTTAACAGCAGCTTGCTGACCTGGTTCTCTGGCCAAGTTCTCTGGCCATAGAGCAGCTCTGCTGACCTCGTTCTCTGGCTCTACAGCAGCTCTGCTGACCTGGTTCTCAGTCTCTAGAGCGACTCTGCTGACCTTGTTCTCTGGCTGTACAGCGGCTCTGCTGACCTGGTTCTCAGTCTCTAGAGCGACTCTGCTGACCTTGTTCTCTGGCTGTACAGCAGCTTTGCTGACCTGGTTCTCTGGCTCTACAGCAGCTTTGCTGACCTGGTTCTCTGGCTCTACAACAGCTCTTGCTGACCACGTTCTCTGGCTCTACAGCAGCTCTGCTGACCTGGTTCTCAGTCTCTAGAGCGACTCTGCTGACCTTGTTCTCTGGCTGTACAGCGGCTCTGCTGACCTGGTTCTCTGGCTCTACAACAGCTCTACTGACCTGGTTCTCTAGCTCTAAAGCAGCTCTGCTGACCTGGTTCTATACCTCTACAGCAGCTCTGCTGACCTGGTTCTCTGGCTCTACAGCAGCTCTGCTGACCTGGGTCTTAGGCTCTACAACGGCTCTGCTGACCTGGTTCTCTGGCTCTACAATGGCTCTCCTGACCTGGTTCTCTGGCTCTACAATGGCTCTGCTGACCTGGTTCTATGGCTCTACAGCAGCTTGCTGACCTGCTTCTCTGGCTTTATAGCAGCTTTATGACCTGCTTCTCTGGCTCTACAGCAGCTCTGCTGACCTGGTTCTCTGGCTCTACAGCAGCTCTGCTGACCTGGTTTTAAGGCTCTACAGCAGCTCTGCTGACCTGGTTCTCTGGCTTAACAGCAGCTTGCTGACCTGGTTCTCTGGCTCTACAACACCTCTGCTGACCTGGTTTGCTGACCTGGGTCTCTGGCCAAGTTCTCTGGCCATAGGGCAGCTCTGCTGACCTCGTTCTCAGGCTCTAGAGCGACTCTGCTGATCTTGTTCTCTGGCTGTACAGCGGCTCTGCTGACCTGGTTCTCTGGCTCTACAGCAGCTCTGCGGACCTGGTTCTCTGGCTCTACAGCAGCTCTGCTGACTTAGTTCTCAGGCTCTACAGCAGCTTTGCTGACCTGGTTCTCTGGCTCTACAACAGCTCTGCTGACCTGGTTCTCTAGCTCTAAAGCAGCTCTGCTGACCTGGTTCTCTGGCTCTAGAGCCGCTCTGCTGACCTTGTTCTCTGGCTCTAGAGCAGCTCTGCTGACCTGGTTCTCTGGCTCTACAACGGCTCTGCTGACCTAGTTCTCTGGCTCTTGAGCGGCTCTGCTGACCTGGTTTTAAGGCTCTACAGCAGCTCTGCTGACCTGGTTCTCTGGCTTAACAGCAGCTTGCTGACCTGGTTCTCTGGCTCTACAACACCTCTGCTGACCTGGTTTGCTGACCTGGTTCTCTGGCCAAGTTCTCTGGCCATAGAGCAGCTCTGCTGACCTCGTTCTCTGGCTCTACAGCAGCTCTGCTGACCTGGTTCTCAGGCTCTAGAGCGACTCTGCTGACCTGGTTCTCAGGCTCTAGAGCGACTCTGCTGACCTTGTTCTCTGGCTGTACAGCGGCTCTGCTGACCTGGTTCTCTGGCTCTACAGCAGCTCTGCGGACCTGGTTCTCTGGCTCTACAGCAGCTCTGCTGACTTAGTTCTCAGGCTCTACAGCAGCTTTGCTGACCTGGTTCTCTGGCTCTACAACAGCTCTGCTGACCTGGTTCTCTAGCTCTAAAGCAGCTCTGCTGACCTGGTTCTCTGGGTCTAGATCGCCTCTGCTGACTTTGTTCTCTGGCTCTAGAGCAGCTCTGCTGACCTGGTTCTCTGGCTCTACAACGGCTCTGCTGACCTAGATCTCTGGCTCTTGAGCGGCTCTGCTGACCTGGTTCTCTGGCTCTAGAGTGGCTCTGCTGACCTGGTTCTCTGGCTCTAGAGCGGCTCTGCTGACCTGGTTCTCTGGCTCTACAGCAGCTCTGCTGACCTGGTTCTCTGGCTCTACAGCGGCTCTGCTGACCTGGTTCTCTGGCTCTACAGTGGGTCTGCTGACCTGGTTCTCTGGCTCTACAGCAGCTCTGCTGACCTGGTTCTCTGCCTCTACAGCAGCTCTGCTGACCTGGTTCTCTGCCTCTACAGCAGCTCTGCTGACCTGGTTCTCTGGCTCTACAGCAGCTCTGCTGACCTTGTTCTCTGGCTCTACAGCAGCTCTGCTGACCTGGCTCTCTGGCTCTACCGCAGCTCTGCTGACCTGGTTCTCTGGCTCTAGAGCAGCTCTGCTGACCTGGTTCTCTGGCTCTACAACAGCTCTGCTGACCTGGTTCTCTGGCTCTACAGCAGCTCTGCTGACCTGGTTCTCTGGCTCTACAGCAGCTCTGCCTGACCTGGCTCTCTGGCTCTACCGCAGCTCTACTGACCTGGTTCTCTGGCTCTAGAGCAGCTTTGCTGACCTGGTTCTCTGGCTCTAGAGCAGGTCTGCTGACCTGGTTCTCTGGCTCTACAGCAGCTCTGCTGACCTGGTTCTCTGGCTCAAAAATGGCTCTGCTGACCTGGTTCTCAGGCTCTACAGCAGCTTGCTGACCTGGTTCTCTGGCTCTAGAGTGGCTCTGCTGGACTGGTTCTCTGGCTCTAGAGTGGCTCTCCTGGCCTGGTTCTCTGGATCTAGAGCGGCTCTGCTGACCTGGTTCTCTGGCTCTAGAGCAGCTCTGCTGACCCGGTTCTCTGGCTCTAGAGCGGCTCTGCTGACCTGGTTCTATGGCTCTACAGCAGCTCTGCTGACCTGAGTCTCAGGCTCTACAACGTCTCTGCTGACCTGGTTCTCTGGCTCTACAGCAGCTCTGCTGACCTGGTTCTCTGCCTCTACAGCAGCTCTGCTGACCTGGTTCTCTGCCTCTGCAGCAGCTCTGCTGACCTGGTTCTCTGGCTCTAGAGCAGCTCTGCTGACCTGGTTCTCTGGCTCTACAACAGCTCTGCTGACCTGGTTCTCTGGCTCTACTGCAGCTCTGCTGACCTGGTTCTCTGGCTCTAGAGCAGCTTTGCTGACCTGGTTCTCTTGCTCTAGAGCAGCTCTGCTGACCTGGTTCTCTGGCTCTACAGCAGCTCTGATGACCTGGTTCTCTGGCTCTAAAACGGCTCTGCTGACCTGGTTCTCAGGCTCTACAGCAGCTTGCTGACCTGGTTCTCTGGCTCTAGAGTGGCTCTGCTGGACTGGTTCTCTGGCTCTAGAGCGGCTCTGCTGACCTGGTTCTCTGGCTCTAGAGCAGCTCTGCTGACCCGGTTCTCTGGCTCTAGAGCAGCTCTGCTGACCTGGTTCTATGGCTCTACAGCAGCTCTGCTGACCTGGGTCTCAGGCTCTACAACGTCTCTGCTGACCTGGTTCCCTGGCTCTACAGCAGCTCTGCTGACCTGGTTCTCTGGCTCTACAGTGGCTCTGCTGACCTGGTTCTCTGGCTCTACAACAGCTCTGCTGACCTGGTTCTCTGGCTCTACAGCTGCTCTGCTGACCTGGTTCTATGGCTCTAGAGTAGCTCTGCTGACCTGGTTCTCTGGCTCTTCAATGGCTCTGCTGACCTGGTTCCCTGGCTCTACAGCAGCTCTGCTGACCTGGTTCTAAGGCTCTACAGCAGCTCTGCTGACCTGGTTCTATGGCTCTACAGCAGCTCTGCTGACCTGGTTCTCTGGCTCTACAACACCTCTGCTGACCTGGTTCACTGACCTGGTTCTCTGGCCCAGTTCTCTGGCCATAGAGCAGCTCTGCTGACCTCGTTCTGTGGCTCTATAGCAGCTCTGCTGACCTGTTTCTCAGGCTCTAGAGCGATTCTTCTGACCTTGTTCTCTGGCTCTACAGCGGCGCTGCTGACCTGGTTCTCTGCCTCTACAGCAGCTCTGCGGACCTGGATCTCTGGCTCTACAGCAGCTCTGCTGACCTGGTTCTCTAGCTCTACAGCAGCTCTGCTGACCTGGTTCTCTGGGTCTAGAGCACCTGTGCTGACCTGGTTCTCTGGCTCTAGAGCAGCTCTGCTGCCCTGGTTCTCTGGCTCTAGAGCAGCTCTGCTGACCTGGTTCTCTGGCTCTACAACGGCTCTGCTGACCCAGTTCTCTGGCTCTAGAGCAGCTCTGCTGACCTGGTTCTCTGGCTTTACAGCAGCTCTGCTGACCTGGTTCTCTGGCTCTACAGCAGCTCTGCTGACCTGGTTCTCTGGCTCTACAGCAGCTCTGCTGACCTGGTTCTCAGGCTCTACAGCAGCTTGCTGACCTGGTTCTACGGCTCAAGAGCGGCTCTGCTGACCTGGTTGACAGGCTCTACAGCAGCTTGCTGACCTGGCTCTCTGGTTCTAGAGCTGCTCTGCTGGCCTGGTTCTCTGGCTCTAGAGCGGCTCTGCTGACCTGGTTCTCTGGCTCTAGAGCGGCTCTGCTGACCTGGTTCTCTGGCTGTAGAGCGGCTCTGCTGACCTGGTTCTCTGGCTCTAGAGCGGCTCTACTAACCTGGTTCTCAGGCTCTAGAGCGGCTCTGCTGAACTGGTTCTCTGGCTCTAGAGCATGTCTGCTGACCTCGATCTATGGCTCTACAGCAGCTCTGCTGACCTGGTTCTATGGCTCTACAACGGCTCTGCTGACCTGGTTCTCTGGCTCTACAATGGCTCTCCTGACCTGGTTCTCTGGCTCTACAATGGCTCTGCTGACCTGGTTCTCTGGCTCTACAGCAGCTCTGCTGACCTGGTTCTATGGCTCTACAGCAGCTTGCTGACCTGCTTCTCTGGCTTTATAGCAGCTTTATGACCTGCTTCTCTGGCTCTACAGCAGCTCTGCTGACCTGGTTCTCAGTCTCTAGAGCGACTCTGCTGACCTGGTTCTCTGGCTCTACAACACCTCTGCTGACCTGGTTTGCTGACCTGGTTCTCTGGCCAAGTTCTCTGGCCATAGAGCAGCTCTGCTGACCTCGTTCTCTGGCTCTACAGCAGCTCTGCTGACCTGGTTCTCAGTCTCTAGAGCGACTCTGCTGACCTTGGTCTCTGGCTGTACAGCGGTTCTGCTGACCTGGTTCTCTGGCTCTACAGCAGCTTTGCTGACCTGGTTCTCTGGCTCTACAACAGCTCTGCTGACCTGGTTCTCTAGCTCTAAAGCAGCTCTGCTGACCTGGTTCTATAGCTCTACAGCAGCTCTGCTGACCTGGTTCTCTGGCTCTAGAGCGGCTCTGCTGACCTGGTTCTCTGGCTCTACAGCAGCTCTGCTGACCTGGGTCTTAGGCTCTACAACGGCTCTGCTGACCTGGTTCTCTGGCTCTACAATGGCTCTCCTGACCTGGTTCTCTGGCTCTACAATGGCTCTGCTGACCTGGTTCTATGGCTCTACAGCAGCTTGCTGACCTGCTTCTCTGGCTTTATAGCAGCTTTATGACCTGCTTCTCTGGCTCTACAGCAGCTCTGCTGACCTGGTTCTCTGGCTCTACAGCAGCTCTGCTGACCTGGTTTTAAGGCTCTACAGCAGCTCTGCTGACCTGGTTCTCTGGCTCTACAACACCTCTGCTGACCTGGTTTGCTGACCTGGTTCTCTGGCCAAGTTCTCTGGCCATAGGGCAGCTCTGCTGACCTCGTTCTCAGGCTCTAGAGCGACTCTGCTGATCTTGTTCTCTGGCTGTACAGCGGCTCTGCTGACCTGGTTCTCTGGCTCTACAGCAGCTCTGTGGACCTGGTTCTCTGGCTCTACAGCAGCTCTGCTGACTTAGTTCTCAGGCTCTACAGCAGCTTTGCTGACCTGGTTCTCTGGCTCTACAACAGCTCTGCTGACCTGGTTCTCTAGCTCTAAAGCAGCTCTGCTGACCTGGTTCTCTGGCTCTAGAGCCGCTCTGCTGACCTTGTTCTCTGGCTCTAGAGCAGCTCTGCTGACCTGGTTCTCTGGCTCTACAACGGCTCTGCTGACCTAGTTCTCTGGCTCTTGAGCGGCTCTACTGACCTGGTTTTAAGGCTCTACAGCAGCTCTGCTGACCTGGTTCTCTGGCTTAACAGCAGCTTGCTGACCTGGTTCTCTGGCTCTACAACACCTCTGCTGACCTGGTTTGCTGACCTGGTTCTCTGGCCAAGTTCTCTGGCCATAGAGCAGCTCTGCTGACCTCGTTCTCTGGCTCTACAGAAGCTCTGCTGACCTGGTTCTCAGGCTCTAGAGCGACTCTGCTGACCTTGTTCTCTGGCTGTACAGCGGCTCTGCTGACCTGGTTCTCTGGCTCTACAGCAGCTCTGCGGACCTGGTTCTCTGGCTCTACAGCAGCTCTGCTGACTTAGTTCTCAGGCTCTACAGCAGCTTTGCTGACCTGGTTCTCTGGCTCTACAACAGCTCTGCTGACCTGGTTCTCTAGCTCTAAAGCAGCTCTGCTGACCTGGTTCTCTGGGTCTAGATCGCCTCTGCTGACTTTGTTCTCTGGCTCTAGAGCAGCTCTGCTGACCTGGTTCTCTGGCTCTACAACGGCTCTGCTGACCTAGTTCTCTGGCTCTTGAGCGGCTCTGCTGACCTGGTTCTCTGGCTTTACAGCAGCTCTGCTGACCTGGTTCTCTGGCTCTACAACGGCTCTGCTGACCTGGTTCTCTGGCTCTACAGCAGCTCTGCTGACCTGGTTCTCTGGCTCTACAGCAGCTCTGCTGACCTGGTTCTCTGGCTCTAGAGCAGCTCTGCTGACCTGGTTCTCTGGCTCTACAGCAGCTCTGCTGACCTTGTTCTCTGGCTCTACTGCAGCTCTGCTGACCTGGTTCTCTGGCTCTAGAGCAGCTCTGCTGACCTGGTTCTTTGGCTCTACAGCAGCTCTGCTGACCTGGTTCTCTGGCTCTACTGCAGCTCTGCTTACCTGGTTCTCTGGCTCTAGAGCTGCTCTGCTGACCTGGTTCTCTGGCTCTAGAGCAGCTTTGCTGAACTGGTTCTCTGGCTCTACAGCAGCTCTGCTGACCTGGTTCTCTGGCTCTAGAGCAGCTTGCTGACCTGTTTCTCTGGCTCTAGAGTGGCTCTGCTGGACTGGTTCTCTGGCTCTAGAGTGGCTCTGCTGACCTGGTTCTCTGGCTCTACAGCAGCTCTGCTGACCTGGGTCTCAGGCTCTACAACTGCTCTGCTGACCTGGTTCTCTGACTCTAGAGCAGTTTTGCTGACCTGGTTCTCTGGCTCTAGAACGGCTCTGCTGACCTGGTTCTCTGGCTCTACAGCAGCTCTGCTGACCTGGTTCTCTGGCTCTACAGCAGCTCTGCTGACCTGGTTCTCTGGCTCTACAGCAGCTCTGCTGACCTGGTTCTCTAGCTCTACAGCAGCTCTGCTGACCTGGTTCTCTTGCTCTACAGCAGCTCTGCTGACCTGGTTCGGGGGCTCTACAATGGCTCTGCTGACCTAGTTCTCTGGCTCTACAGCAGCTCTGCTGACCTGGTTCTCTGGCACTAGAGCAGCTCTGCTGACCTGGTTCTCTGGCACTAGAGCAGCTCTGCTGACCTGGTTCTCTGGCTCTACAACGGTTCTGCTGACCTGGTTCTCTGGCTCTACAGCAGCTCTGCTGACCTGGTTCTCTGGCTCTAGAGGAGCTCTGCTGACCTGGTTCTCTGGCTCTACAACGGCTCTGCTGACCTGGTTCTCTGGCTCTACAGCAGCTCTGCTGACCTGGTTCTCTGGCTCTAGAGGAGCTCTGCTGACCTGGTTCTCTGGCTCTACAAGGGCTCTGCTGACCTGGTTCTCTGGCTCTACAGCAGCTCTGCTGACCTGGTTCTCTGGCTCTAGAGCAGCTCTGCTGACCTGGTTCTCTGGCTCTAGAGCAGCTCTGCTGACCTGGTTCTCTGGCTCTACAACGGCTCTGCTGACCTGGTTCTCTGGCTCTATAGCAGCACTGCTGACCTGGTTCTCGGGCCCTAGAGCAGCTCTGCTGACCTGGTTCTCTGGCTCTACAGCAGCTCTGCTGACCTGGTTCTCTGGCTCTACTGCAGCTCTGCTGACCTGGTTCTCTGGCTCTAGAGCAGCTCTGCTGACCTGGTTCTCTGGCTCTAGAGCAGCTCTGCTGACCTGGTTCTCTGGCTCTACAGCAGCTCTGCTGACCTGGTTCTCTGGCTCTAGAGCAGCTCTGCTGACCTGGTTCTCTGGCTCTAGAGCAGCTCTGCTGACCTGGTTCTCTGGCTCTACAGCAGCTCTGCTGACCTGGTTCTCTGGCTCTACGAGCATCGGCTCTAGCTGGACCTGGTTCTCTGGCTCTACAGCAGCTCTGCTGACCTGGTTCTCTGGCACTAGAGCAGCTCTGCTGACCTGGTTCTCTGGCACTAGAGCAGCTCTGCTGACCTGGTTCTCTGGCTAAATAAAGGTTCTGCTAACCTGGTTCCCTGGCTCTACAGCAGCTCTGCTGACCTGGTTCTCTGGCTCTAGAGGAGCTCTGCTGACCTGGTTCTCTGGCTCTACAAGGGCTCCGCTGACCTGGTTCTCTGGCTCTACAGCAGCTCTGCTGACCTGGTTCTCTGGCTCTACAGCAGCTCTGCTGACCTGGTTCTCTGGCTCTACAGCAGCTCTGCTGACCTGGTTCTCTGGCTCTAGAGCAGCTCTGCTGACCTGGTTCTCTGGCTCTACAACGGCTCTGCTGACCTGGTTCTCTGGCTCTATAGCAGCTCTGCTGACCTGGTTCTCTGGCTCTAGAGCAGCTCTGCTGACCTGGTTCTCTGGCTCTAAAGCGGCTCTGCTGACCTGATTCTCAGGCTCTACAGCTGCGCGCTAAAACCCCGAATACAAATGCCAGACAAGCTGTCGCCATTGTGAAAAAAATATAGTGCTGACCGACTAATGAAGGAGACAGTGTAACCTGCAAGTAAATATTCAGTCCTGATGGGCGGTCCCAAAAGGAGACAGGGCGGTAACAAGGAGGGACTAAGAAGCCTCATTATCAATCGGAAGCCAGCATTTACCATGGACGATGACACCAGCCAATGAAAAATATGGGCGGGGCTTCCACACCTCTTCTAAAACATACCCTAATACAGCATGCCTCGCAAAGCGAGCAGCGCATGCGCTGGAACGCTAGGCTCGACTTAAAAAGGAAATGCCTTTAAGGATTGTTTTCGTACAGGAAGGATTACCTTCCTGCACAAAAGCAATCAAGCTCATAGCGCTTCCACACTTCCACCAAGGAGCAAGGGTGCCTGTGTTGGCGCTAGGCGGCCTCAAGTATGCCAGCACAAAGAAGGAGCAGAAGTGCTCCATATCTATGTTACTGTGGCTCAGATATTTAAAAAAGAACAACAATCACCTCCCCGCAGACTAGAGTGATTTACCACAGAAGTGGCACTGCTCGCTGGATACATTTATGCATGTCACTTTTCCGTTTATAACATGTTCCGGCTCATGCGTACTTCGTAGAAGCAGAGCAATTATTGGATCCAGAGGAAGCACATTAATGCACATTGTTAGGCGTTAATTGCTCTTCACTGGGGATATGCACCACAATTGTTTCAGATAGACCTTTTGTTCACACTCTTTCTCCTTTCATACAGAAGGGGGTGGTATCTGAAATTCTCTAAAGCAAGAGTCAATGAACATCATGTATCAGCAGTGGGGCTTGTCAACCAAGTAACAGAAAGGGAGTTTAACAGCCAGGCATACCCTAATAACCAAGGTGCATTTGTGGTTGCATTTTAATCATTCCAAGAATTCATTCCATTAAAAGCATGCTCATCAGATTTCATGATCCACCCATCTAACAGCAGCATCAACTGAGTGAAGGAGTGACAGCTCTACTGTCAGCAACACTGTCATTATAGCATGTGACAGTTTCTGCTTATTTTCTATTCATTTCAGTTAATTCCTTGGAATCTGTCTGCCAACAATCCCAATCGGGGTATTTTTTAGACTAGGGCTCTCCCAGTAACAGGCCCTGTGTACGGTCGTTACTGAGAAGCTATCACATGGAAAATTCGGGCTGCTATTCTGCACAACTTACCCACCTAGATTGCAAAGTTCTTGTCACCCGGTCCCCCCCTTGTTTGTCGTCTCGTACCATCATGTGATGCTCCATAACTGTTTCAAGTCAGGAGTGTCTGGTTAGTAGTGGATAAGGGGGTGAGGCACCAGTCTGGTCTAAAGGATGTAAGGATATACAGAAAGTTTGATCTGCAGGCAGTTGTGTAAGTAATAATACATTCAAAAGAATAAAGGAGTGTAAAAGAGAAACAGAGAGGGAGAGAGAAGGTAGGAGAGGAGAGAGAGAGTGTGCGTGTGTGTGCGTGTGTGTGTGGGTGGGTGTAAATTCAGTTTCAGAATGCTTGAGTCTGAGAAAGTGAGAACAAATACGCTGAATAATGATAGATAGATAATTTCTCCCTCTTTGTTTTTAATGTTCTTTCCTCAGTCCATTTCATCCACCTCCTCAACATCATCGTCATCCCCTCCCCACTCAGTAAAGGCAGTGTCACCTGGAGTCTCATACTTTGAGAAATAATTAGATTTGTTGTTAACTGAAAATAGCAGCAAAGAACCAAACAGGGTCCACAACTAAATTCTTGTAACTTCTTCATGATGCCCCCGGTAGTGGTGATGGGGCATATGCGGTTTGTTTTTCAAAAGCACTTGGAAAAGACTTCTAGGAGAATGTATCCTTCTTATTCTTACAAAAATGAACAGGGAAAGGGTCCAGAAGGGAACCCGCCTATCAGCAGGGAGGGGGAGACCTTTTGGAAAGACAAAGGCCCAAGGTAGAATGCAAGCTGGGAGAGTGCGGACATGCAAGTAGGTGTCCGATGAGGCATGCTACCCTTGAAGACTGTGTGACTACAGGGGCATGCTCGCCCGCTCCCAAATAGCAGGACCATTATCCCAATTAGGGAACAGTGATGCTGTATTGAGGCAAGTGGTTTAACTCTTCTTGCATGCAATTTAGGATTGCATGCTATATGTACCGACCACTAAATAGTGACTGTTCACAACACCGGAGCACTGAATAGCTTTACGTCCTGAAGAAAGCCCTGGCCCAGATAGGCCATAGTAACTATAGTGGCTGAAACGTCGCCGATTATTTTAGGGTCATAGGACCATTATATCCTAAGCACCACACTAGCTTTTTCAACCAATATCCTCTCAGACCACTAATAAAGGGATACCTTGGTCTGTTTGAGATATTTTTATTCCATGTATAATCGCCCCGGAAGAAACAATATCAATATCAAAAGAGCTCCCTGGAATATGGAATGGCTTTATGGGGCCAGGGTGGACCCGATGATGAAGCATGGCAATATTAGAGTGTGTGAGGGTCATAAGAAATAAAGAAAAGGCTTCGCCCTGCTTCATTAAACACTGACCGGGTGGAATAGGGTCTTCTCTTGTAGGACAAAGGATACTCCAATTGTTGTTGAATGTAGCCCTGTACCTGTAAGCATGGAGAGCTCGGGTAATAACTATGCTATCTACAGCATGAAATTAGATTTGGATAAATATTTTGCTGAGTAAGAGCAGATGATGTGCTGATTATGCACAAGTATTAACACTCACTAAAATTAAGCGGTCTTTAAAATTCTTTCATTTTTGTTTAATCAAAGAATAGGTTCATCCCCTTAATTTCCAAACAAAAGTTGGGCAACGGTCATTACCATAGCCTCGTCCTTACTCAATTTATACCTTTGGCACAGCCTTGCTTTTCTCCCAAAAAGCTGGCACTGGGGAGGAGGCCTTGTCAACAAGCACCCAAGACATTGCTCTTGAGAATTGTCCATACAGCCTCGTGTAGATCCCGTTGACGACTTTAATATCTGTTTCAGGTAAAGTAAAAATAGATATATTTTTTGAATGGCCATAGGTTAAATCTTGTTTGCTTTGTTCCCTTTCCCCTCTTCTGTTCCTCGTCACCCACACTTTCTGCTCCTGGGACCGAGGGACATTGACAGTGGATATTCCAGGACCACCATTTTGCAGAGACATGTCAGAGGTCCGGCACCTAGTCCTTTCAGTATATTCGGGGCAGCGACTGTGACCTCTGCCTCATATTTCCAAATCATGGTTCCATTACCTACAACGTAGAACTTTACAGCTACAGAGAGCAACAACGTGATAGATGAAAATTGTTGAAATAATCTGAATCACTGGCAATTAATCTGATGGTGATCCATACCATTGTCTTTTTATCCCTTCTGTGCCAGCACAGAAGGGACCCTATCATGGGCAAATCAGCGCTGCTCTTGCTGCAGTCAGCTCAGTGCAATCCAAACTGCAGGCCCCGTTTGAGCAGTAAGGAAGCAACCTCGGTACGACAGAGCAAGCGAGTTTATAGACGTCACGAGACAGGAGGCTAAGGACACCCAAGACTCGTATTCCCGCCGACTGTCAGTAGCAAAGATCAGGAGCATAGAAGCATGCGTCCATTATTGCCCATCCATCTGAATCACCACCGCTGCTGCTGCTGACATATATTTTTGCTTCTGTAGCTAAAAGATAGTTTGATGAATCAGCACCCAGGTTATTGAAGGAGGGCTATAAGAGAGCACATGCATTTGTATATTTATTTATATATTTTATAAAAATATTGGAAGCTTCGGGAGGAATATTTTCAGTTTAGAGAGATGAAGATGGCTGCTGATGGGAAACTTGCATGATTTACAGTGGCAATTCCCCTTTCAGTCTTGCAGTGTAGTGGCCATTATCTAGAGGAGAAATCAGCACGTTTGCTTTTACTTGTTGGAAGGTGTTGAGCAATCACTGCTTTATGGGTACAGAAAGGGTCAGGCAGAGGTCTACTGGAAACGAGGAAAAGGGATATTTTTGTGTGTGACACAAAATACGTTCCCGCTGATCATATACCCACGACAGTACCCCCGGTGCAATGTATCTGTAGTGTATACCTGAATATCAAAGTACAAAGTGGAAATTTGCATGTGCTCACACTGAAATTCTTCCTGAAGATGGCAGGGGGCTGCTTTTGCGCTTGTTCAATGTCCCACAAACCCAGGGAATGGTTCTTTTCTCTGTGATAACGTAACGTGTGTTTCTAAAGTGCACGTTTACCTGTCGGCATCTTGGAGCTGAATAACAGATGTTTACTGTTACCCAACTCAATGGTACTTATTTTAACGACCTCAGAAGGATGAAAGGTTGAGTGGACCCCGGGATTTGAACCTATGACCATGAGGTTACACACAGGCCCCTACATGGACGCATTAGTCCACTAAACCACTAGACCTGGCTTCATGCTAAAGAAAATGCTTATTTTTGCACATTTGTTTTACAGAACATTGGCAATTCTTTAAAATGTAGCTGATCTTGATGATACTACAAACAAAACTGCTTGGAAAATACATCTACTTTATAGTGCAAGAAAATAGTCTCTGAGTGTTAAAGCACATAAAATATTGTTTTTATTCATCATATCAGTTAGGTTAAAGTTATTTCTCCTCAAGCGTCATTATTCTCATTGTATGCCAAGTGAGGGATAAATGCACTTGCAATTATTGAACCTCTTTGAGTAAAGTCTGTTTTTGAATTAAAAGACAAACTTATGTTGCAAGTGAAAACTTTTAGATCAGTGTTTCTCAAATGTACCATTCCAGTGAACTTTGAACCCCATGTTTTCGAGCATCACAACCCCACTACCTTCCTTTTCAAGAGTATAAAGTTGTTTATGGTTCAATTGGTGCCCTACAGCGAACCTGCTGCCAAATGGGGTTTGGGAACTGTACTTTTTCATTACTGTATTTATATAGCGCTTACTACCCCTGACAAGGCGTTATGGTATGGATTAAAATCAATGACGCTAAGAAGTGTGTATTTTGAACTTTAATTATGCACAGCGGCTGCTGAGACTCACATACCCTGACCCACTTCTAACTTATTTCTCATACCACTCGAATTTTAGCCTTATGCTTATGAAACTCAAACGTATGTCTCTCTGCCTGCAAGCTACAACAGCCTCGCACTTAAATGCAGGCATCATTCTCCATGTGGTCCGTTACAATATTTCGTCTAAGCGATGAATTGTGAAGGTACACACATGATAGGTGTCTAGAGTGGCTGGCAACGATCCTTCTTTGTATGAAAAGTGCACATGATGCTACAGGATGTGGCTGAAATGGCCTTTGCTTAAGTGCTGAATGTTGAAATTCTGAGCCCATGTCAGAGCCTCACAGTGCCCAAGGGTCGGCGAGTGCCAAAGGCAGAATGTGTGTCTACCAGTGTATCAGAGTATGACTGACAGCATGCCAGGATAAATATAAGGAACTGAGTGTAGGAGCTTGAACGTCAGTCTCCTTCTGGATGAAAGCCTCTGTGTCAGGATCTCTTCTTCTGCAGATGTCAGGATTCTCTGAGTGTCAGCATCTGCTTGTCTTTTACAAATGCCAGCAGTGTCTGAGTGTCGGCGGGGTTGAATTTCAGGATTTGTATTTTTTGCACTCAATCTCCAACCTGCTCCAATCCTAGAGTTTGCACAGTTATCCCTATTCTCTCTCTTCTAGGAAAAGGTCTAGAGAGTGACAGTCAACCACCCCACCAGTGATAAAACCCGTTAGAAAAAGCCCTTCCAAACTACCACGTAGCATAGGATAACTAAACACTTGCCACTGCTACCACGACATCACTTTTATTGGTATTCTACATTTTGCCACTACCTGGATAGTAGTAGCATCTAGCCACTAAATGTTCAGATAAAATGGTGTCCCATATTCCCACATTGTAATGACTTCTTTTGCACAACATCTGATTATTACCCCTGATTGTGCTCGTTTTTCCTTTCTGTGCCCCCTTGCTGCCCCTGATTGTGCTCGTTTTTCCTTTCTGTGCCCCCCTTGCTGCCCCTGATTGTGCTCGTTTTTCCTTTCTGTGCCCCCTTGCTGCCCCTGATTGTGCTCTGTTTTTTCCTTTCTGTGCCCCCCTTGCTGCCCCTGATTGTGCTCGTTTTTCCTTTCTGTGCCCCCTTGCTGCCCCTCATTGTGCTAGTTTTTTCCTTTCTGTGCCCCCTTGCTGCCCTTCATTGTGCTAGTTTTTTCCTTTCTGTGCCCCCTCGCTGACCCTGATTGTGCTCGTTTTTTTTCCTTTCTGTGCCCCCTTGATGCCCTGATTGTGCTCGTTTTCCCTTCTGTGCCTGTTTCCCGCCGCTGCGCCCCTGCGGCCCCGCCCCCTCACTGCCCATTCGCTGCCCCATTCCCTGCTCCTCCCTCCCACCTCCCTATTTATGGCGGCCGCGCAGCGGACGTGCGCAGCGGGCGCGCCTCTGGCGCGCCAAGGCGCGCCTAAGGCAAGCCCGTCTGCGCCCGTCCGCGCCGTGACCGCGCCCAGCGCCAGACCCCCTGGTCCGGGCATCCCCGCGCCCGCCACATCAACAGACGCCGATACGACGCCAGCACCCTCCACGCACTCAACCCCGGAAAAGATCACGCCTGCTACCAGGCCACCCCGAAGCGCACCCAAGGGCTCCTTCACCTGCCGGAACTGCAGCTTCGCCAGCACCCGCCCCGCCAAACCACCGCCCAGGAAAGAACCCAACTACCTCAGATGCATCCTCCTCAACACCCGCTCCGCCCGCAAACACGCCATCGAACTCTGGGACCTTCTCGACTCAACCTCCCCAGACGTCGCATTCGTGACGGAGACCTGGCTGAATCCCGCTTCAGCCCCCGACATCGCCATTGCCATCCCGGACGGATACAAGATCACCCGCAGGGACCGCACCAACGGAGTCGGAGGAGGCATCGCCATCGTCCACAGGAACACCCTCAGAGTCTCAACCAACACCGACGACACCCTTAGCACCGCCGAACACATGCACTTCCAGATCCACACCGATCCCAACACCACCCTCAGAGGAACCCTCATCTACAGACCCCCCGGACCCCGACCACAGTTCAGCGATTCCATCGCTGACTTCGTCAGCACACACGCCATCGCCTCCACGGACTACATCCTCCTCGGGGACCTGAACTTCCACCTCGAGAACAACAAGGACACCAACTCCACCACCCTGATCGACAACCTCGCCACCCTCGGACTCAGACAGCTCGTGACTACACCCACCCACGCCGCCGGCCACACGCTCGACTCCATCTTTTCCGCAAGCCCACACGTCTCCTTCAACCACACCTCCGAACCCCACTGGACTGACCACCACTGCATCCACTTCACCTACAGGAAGCCCACCACGCACCACCGCACCGAACAAATGCCTCGCCGCTGCTGGAGCAGAGTCATGGAAGACCAGCTAACCACAACCCTCGCCCTGAGCCCACCCGCCCGAACCCTCCGACCCCGACACCGCCACCCGCAACCTCAGACAGTGGATAGACGACTGCGCCAACACCCTCGCCCCGCTCAAGAATCCGCCCAACAGCCACACCAGCAAGAAAGCCACCTGGTTCACCGAAGACCTCCAGGCCTCCAAACGAACATGCCGAAAACTGGAGAAGATCTGGCTCCACGAACGGACAGCGGACAGCTGCGCCGCCCACAAGAGCGCCACCCGCAGTCACCATCACCTCATCAGATCCGCCAAAAGGGCCTCACTCCAAGACCACCTAGACAACAACGCACACAACAGCAAAGAGCTCTTCAACATCGTGAAGGAACTCTCCAACCCCAGCTCCAACACCAACGACATCCAGCCGTCGCGAGACCTGTGCGACTCACTGGCCACCTTCTTCCACCGCAAAATCGCCGACATCCACGACAGCTTCAACACCACGACCGCCCCGGCAACCACCGAGACCACTGCCCCCACAACCACCAACCGCCTGCTCTCCTGGACCAACATCAACGACGAGGACACCAGCGAGATCATGAACACCATCCACTCCGGTTCACCGCTAGACCCGTGCCCTCACCACATCTTCAACAAAGCCAGTACAGCCATCGCGCCCCATCTCCGGAAAATAATCAACATCTCCTTCGAGACAGCAACCTTCCCGGAAAGCTGGAAGCACGCCGAGATCACCGCCTTACTCAAGAAACCCAAGGCAGACCCCAAGGACCTCAAGAACTTCCGACCCATCTCTCTGCTCCCGTTTCCCGCGAAGGTCACCGAGAAAATCGTCAACAAACAACTGACCCGCTACCTTGAGGAGAACAACATCCTGGACCCTTCCCAGTCCGGCTTCCGCAGCAACCACAGCACCGAAACCGCCCTCATCGCCGCCACCGATGACATCAGGACCCTGCTAGACAACGGAGAAACAGCAGCCCTCATCCTCCTGGACCTATCAGCCGCCTTCGACACGGTCTGCCACCACACACTACGAACACGCCTTCACGACGCCGGGATCCAAGAGAAGGCCCTGGACTGGACCACATCCTTCCTTTCCGGCAGAACACAAAGCGTCCGCCTCGCCCCCTTCCGATCCAAGGCCACCAAGATCATCTGCGGCGTACCCCAAGGCTCCTCCCTCAGCCCAACGCTGTTCAACATCTACATGGCACCCTCGCCCACGTCGCCCGACAGCACAACCTCAACATCATCTCCCTACGCCGACGACACCCAGCTGATCCTCTCCTCACCAAAGACCCTCACACCGCCAAAGCCCACCTCCACGAAGGAATGAAGGCCGCCGCCGAATGGATGAGGACCAGCCGCCTGAAGCTGAACTCGGACAAGACGGAGGTCCTCATCCTTGGTTCCAACCCTTCAGCCTGGGACGACTCCTGGTGGCCAACATCACTGGGAACAGCCCCGCCACCCACCGACCACGTACGCAACCTAGGGGTCATCCTCGACCCCACCCTCTCCATGACTAAGCAGGTCAACGCCGTTTCCTCATCCTGCTTCAACATCCTCCGAATGCTCCGCAGGATCTTCAAGTGGATCCCCACCGAAACAAGAAAAACAGTCACACAGGCCCTCGTCACCAGCAGGCTGGACTACGGAAACGCCCTCTACGCAGGAACGACGGCTAAGCTCCTGAGACGGCTGCAACGCATCCAGAACGCCTCTGCACGTCTTATCCTCGACATCCCCCGACGCAGCCACATCACACCCCACCTGAGAGACCTGCACTGGCTCCCTGTCAACAAGAGGATAACCTTCAAGCTCCTCACCCACCCACACAAAGCACTCCACAACTCCGGACCAGCCTACCTCAACAGACGACTCAGCTTCTACACCCCCACCCGCCAGCTCCGCTTGACCAGCCTCGCCTCGCCACAGTCCCCCGCATCCGGAAAACGACCGCCGGCGGCAGATCCTTCTCCCACCTCGCCACCAAGACCTGGAACACCCTCCCCACCAACCTCCGACAGACCCAAGACCTACTGGCCTTCAGAAGACTCCTCAAGACCTGGCTCTTCGATCAGTAGCAGCACCACCCCCCTCTTCCCCCAGCGCCTTGAGACCCTCGCGGGTATGTAGTGCGCTTTATAAGTGACATGATTGATTGATTGATTATTCAGGCTTTATTGGGGTGCAAGGGATCTTGAATCCTGAGACTCCGTACTTTATTGTCACACCAGAATGTATGTTACATTTGGTGTGAGAGAGTAAAACAGATCAAATATTGAGATGCAGTTTGGTGGGATTGTCTCATAGATAGAATATCCATATAGGATGTGTGAGATGCTGCAAAGTAGAAAGGGTGGCCCCTGAGAACTTCTTTTAATATTTTGGGGAGTGTCCAGGAGTCACCCCCGCCCACTGGCTAGTGAGTTCTACACATGTGATACCTCACTCACAGCGCATCAGAAGACTCTCTGGACCTGCAGAAGAACAGAAGAGGACTGGACCTGTTGTTTGAGACCTGTGTGAAGACCTGAAGGGCTAGACCTTTTTCCAAGCGTACCCAAGACTAAGAAATGGACTCTAAGAGTGAGTTGGGTTGGAATTATCACCACACATGAAGTAGGTTAACAATTATTGGTGTACTGACAATGATTGGGAATGAACTTACCATTTAGAGATACAGAGGCCTTTATTTATACATATGTTTTTCTTTTGTGTTTTGTCTTTACTATTGTAATATAGATATTGCAAATTGAAGACAGTGGAGGTTGGTTTTGAACTTCATTTTTACGTGTGTGTGTGTGGTGTGGCACTCACAAGTGGGATTGCTATGGTGCTGGACCTTTAGTATTGATTCACTGGATACGAGGTATAATGGTGAGATAGACACACATAAGAATCTAATTCTGCACATAGTACATCACTGTTGGAATGTGCAGTGTTCTAATGATATTAGATTATCAGACTTTTTTGTGTTTTACTCACTTTTGTGGTGATATCAAGACCAGTGTGTGATCAAAAGATGCATGATCCAATTGGAGATGTATAGATTTACTGGCAACATGAGTAGAAGACACGGTGGAGGTATTACAGAAATGTAATTGTAATTATTCAGCTAGTAACTGGATTACATTAGTGATTGGACTTTATGTTTCTACTTAGCCTTGAAAAAGTCGAATGTACATATTAACTGAGGCAACGAAACACGTGTTGGCTAAGATCTGTGTATGAAGAACCAGAGGAAAAGAAATAAAGGAACAAAGAAGCCACTCTGATTTCTGTTTACATTTGTTTTGACGTACAATAGCTACTGCTGTCATTTTTTCTGTTTTAATTGTAACGTGTGCTAGGGATTGTAACCTTATGTGTGGCTACAGGGACACAACAAGCTGCAAAAGTCTTCTTCCAGAACTGCCCAGCTGACCAATAGCAAGTGGAACTGGACTGGAATCTGCTAGTGGCTATTGCTGGAGTAAGCCCTGGACCCTAAGTGCTGTCCCTGAGCTCCAGTGAGCCTTATAAGTGACCAAGACAAGCTACTCCAAAAACTCTGAAAAGCTGGGAATTAGAACATTGTTGGTTTTCTAGGACCTCCAGAGCGAAAGCGGGACTTCACGTAAAGGTGTCCAATATCGATACGATGGATACAGCTTCAGGCTTGCCCCACTGGATGATTTTGAGCTCCATAAAAAAAGTCCAAAGGTACAAATCTTGACAGTGCAAATGTGTAAAAGGTATCTGCCAAACACTAGGACTTTGTTGTCCATGAAATTTGAATTTCTCCTGCTCTGAGCTTTCTACACAAAAACTAATGGCTTCAGTAGGACCTCGTCCAGCGGCTATCCGTACTTTAGCTGATGCAGCCTGCAACCTTGCCCCGCTGGAGGATTTCCATTTCCATTTCACAGACTAAGTCAGAAGTAACATTTTTGATTAGGATAAACTCACCTGGTGTATCTGACCTGCAATCCATTGTGGAAGGCCCAAAATCGTTCCTGGTTCCCAGTCAACCATGAACAGTGGCTACTGAATGGCAGTTTAATTTTTCTTGATGCTTTTTGCCCTAAATCTTAAAAAATTCATATAGCCGGTTCTCCATTTTGGATTTTTGTCATTTTGGTGTAATTTGCTCATTAAATGTTTCTCTAGTTTTAGAAATTGGTTGTGGTATTTTTATTCTGTTGCATTTTTGACATTTTAACCGTTGCTGCTAAATACTTTACACATATTTTAAAGTTAAGCATGTCAGCTCTGTGTCAGGGGGTTGAGCACAGTATAAAAGATAAATGGTCAAATGCACCAACAATTTATCCAAAATAAAACAATAGATAACAGCATTCACAATACCAATTTTATGTACTCTGCAGCGAATGCAATTTATTTTCAAAGCAATTTTCACTTTTTAGCAACACAGTTGCTTTTTGTATTTATAATTCCTAACGATTTTTAGATAAGGTGCTCAGGTGCTGGAGAAGGAAAGGTCAGGGTACTAGTGATTGAGTGGAGGTGGCGGACAGGGGAAAGGTGATGTGAATTATATATACACCAAATTTACATGGTGATACCATTCCAGCCTATCACAGGTCAATAGTTCCGATTTAGCACATAGCATTCAGAGACACTGATACATTAATACTAGTCAGATGCTTGTGCATATGTAGTTGTAGTCAACGTTTCGACCCTTGAGATGTTCAAAGGTGATTCAACCCTTATAATGGGGTCTTCATCAGGACTGGTCAAACAGAGAGCACCTAAAGACAATTGGATATTCTGTGTTAGCAAAGAAGGGTTGAAATGGTAGGTGGTGAATGTCTGTGTAAGGAGGTAAAGATTACCTATTCAGAGTGACAGCATGTAGACTCTAGCTGAACTTTTGAAAGATAGTGGGCTCAACTGATCTCCTGAACAGAGAGAGAACACACATACAAAAACGTCAAACGATATACCATCATATTGGAAAACCATTCTGTATCTCAAAATTAACTAGTTTGACTAACTTTGTTTGTGGAAACGATGTGCCCAAAAATGCACATATATTTTAGTATTCTCACTGTGGGTTCTGGAAATCCCTCGCAGTGGCAAGGAAACATCTATAAAAAAATAAAAAAGCAAATGGAACTAAGAGTGGTTACTATACTACACAGAAAGGGCAGTCATGGGAGGTATAAGTAGTATGCAATGTAGTACATTAACATCCTATTCATAACCTGTAGGTGGTGCTATAGTTACACTTGGGCGAAGTTTATCCAAGAAACGTATGGCAATCTCCTACCCTGAGCAACTATCATGTGTGCCCAGTGGTGAATGACTGCCTAGCCGATTCTTCGCGTTCTACACATAAGACTTCAATGGAATAGGAAGGTCGCGATACCCGATCAAAACGACCAGTACTTTGGGGTTGGTGAATATCAAAATGACAACTATGTAACACGGCAGCTATTGCCTCACTCACTTGCACACATCAAAACAACTACGTATTGACAGTACTCACACTGAAAACGAGTGTCCAGCCTCCTCAACCTCCGTATTACTAATACCACAAGTGTACTGTTGCTGGGGCCTAACCCTCACATACCTCAAAACTTCCTCACGTTGCTCCAACTCTTCAAGCGCACACGGGAAACAGCTCTGCCTACTGGCTTTCCCTTTTATCTATACGAGCGGAAGCGTGCACGTGAAGTGCAGCCGCTCGATGGCAGCACGTTTGTTTACGCCGGGTCTGGAGATACACGTACGAATGGACGCACTGTCAAACAGTGCCAGATTTCGGTGTATTTAGGGATGTTCAACAAAGAGGCTGGTTTAGTTGTAAAAGTAAAGTCTTGTTGGGGAATGAATGTACGGATGAATGCACTTAGAAAAGTGTACACTGCAGTGTGTTATGGGATGTACAAAGAAGCTTTGATTATTGTCAAAGTATAGTCTCACTAATGAAAAAACAGGCTCCAGACACGAACCTCGTATTAGGTATTTGCGCATAATAGAAAAGCAGTGTTTAAAGAAGGCAAGGCTAAATTACAATAATGGTCATTCCATGGAGAAGCATTGGCCTGAAAATAGCGATGTAATCCCTAGTTGACAAACTTACTATTTGTATAGTAAATATGCCTAAAATCTGGACTGACCATGATAAAAAATACTGTTATGATGCGATAAACAATAATTTAGCATGAAACACAGAAATATCAAAAGTTGACATATGTTGTACACTCATGGCATGAGAACACAGGGCATAAGGTTAACACATGTTGTCATATTGCTGTGGATCTTTAAAACAAAATACTACACCCAACGGCCCCCTCTGGGGGTATATTTTAACATACCATGTACCGTGTTGGGGTAAAGACATGTTGCCAGGGTCACGGGTGTTATATTAGTGTACCTTATTCAGTGTTGAGAATAGATAATTGCGCATTTGTGCCATCAAGTTCGTCGAGGCCATTATTCACGGTATCCAAAGCATACATCCATTTACATTCTCTTACATTTAAGATGGAGCTTATGTCACCACCCCTACACCCCAAGGATACTTTCTCTAGGACCAACCATCTTAATGATTCTGGAGTGTGTGTTTTGGCCGTAAAATGCTCAACCAGAGGGGCTCCCACTGTCCCACATCGGATTCTGCTACAATGTTGCAATATACTAGTTTTGACTTTCTGTCTTGTTTGGCCTATATATAACTCATTGCATGGGCATAATATGGCGTAAATCACATCGGTTGAGTTACATTTTGAGTGCACCTTGAGATCAATGGTATGTTGTCTGTAGCAGAATTGTTTGGTTTCTATGGCCAGTTTACACGCTTTACATTTCGAGCATTTAAAATGTCCCCTTATTTCAGGGAGTTTCCAAAGTGTTTGGATTGTTAGCTGTGGAGGCATGTCAAGCAGCGATCGAACCACATAGTCTTTGATATTTCTTGCTTTTTTGAAAGAGTGCATCGGTGGATCAGGAATCTCAAGATCGTCCGATATGAGGTTCCAGTGTCCATCAATAATTCTCTTAATCTCGTTGCTCCTGGTGCAATATGTGGTCACACATATCATCATTTGGTTGTCCACTGGGCGTAGTTTGGGAGTGAGAAGCGCATCCCTGTCATAGTACCAGGCTCTCTTCCTTGACCGCCTGACTAACCTCTTGGGGTACCCTCGTTCTATGAGACGGTTGATGAGATCTTCCGATTCTCTAAAGAAGTCATCCTTGAGGGAACAATTTCTACGAATACGGAGAAATTGTCCAAAAGGCAGGTTATCACGTAGGCCTCTTGTGTGATGACTGGAGTATCTCAGCAGTGTGTTGCGTTCCGCTGGTTTTCTGTAGAGTGTAGTGTACAGGTGATTATTTTGTGTCTTTATAGAGATGTCTAAGAAGTCAATTGTGTTCTTATCCCACTGGATAGTGAATTTGATGTCCTGTGATTGGGTATTAAGCCATCTAAAGAAATCTTGTAGTTGTGTCTCGCTACCTGTCCAGATTAGGAGAACATCATCAATGTAGCGGCGCCAGGTGTCACATTCGCGTGGTAGGGGTTAGTGGGGCTGAAGATGAATTGGTCCTCAAAGTCATCCATGAATAGGATTGCCAGGTCAGGGGCGAAGGCTGCCCCCATCGCCACTCCCTTGGTTTGTAGGAAAAACTCATTCTGAAAAATGAAGACATTTTTCATCATTGCTACCTCAAGAAGTTCCACAATAAATTCAGTTGGGACATATGCTGGAAGGGGCCTTTTCCCAAGTGCCTTTGTCATTGACTCCAGTGCTGGTCTTTGTGGAATGCTGGTGTATAGGGATACTATATCAAGTGTCACCAGAAGTTGAGTCTCGGTGTCAAATGGCATGTCATCAATTAAATTAATCACTTGCATGGTGTCCCGCAGGTACGCTTTACTTCGCTCAGCTAAAGGTTTGAGGAAGAAGTCAATGTATTTACATACTGGTTCCAGGAGAGAACCACATCCGGAAATTATTGGCCGCCCAGGGGGGTGCTGCAGTTTCTTATGCACCTTAGGTAGAGTGTAAATTGTAGGAAGGCGTGGTTGTTTTGTATTGAGGTATTCAAACTCATGATCGGAGAGTTTGTTTGCCTCTCTCAGTGATGGTCAAGATTAGTTTTCTTATGTCCTTTGTTGGGTCGGTATTCAGGGTGGCATAACTGACCCCGTCTCGGAGTTGCGAATAGATCTCCGCTTTGTAGTCAGGTGTATTCTGCACAACGATTGCTCCGCCTTTATCTGCCGGCTTGATCACTATTGACTTGTTGGTCCTCAGGGATTCAAGGGCCTCCCGTTCACCTTTGGTAACGTTGTGTTTAATATATTGTTTGGCTGTGCATACTTTCAGAACATCGCGGAGGACAACACTCTCAAAAGCAAGGATTTTGTGTGACATCATATGTGAAGGGGGCCTAAAAGTGGATGGCACCCTTAGTCCAGTATGAGATGTGGATGATACCGGTAATGAATGTTTAAAGTAGTGCCTTAACCTCACCTTTCGGAAAAAACTGTGTAGTTCCGTTTTCACGTTGAATCAATTGGGATAGGTAGTAGGCACAAAAGAAAGGCCTTTACTTAGAATGTTGGTTTCGTTCTCGGAGAGCACATAATTTGAGAGGTTAATGATGGGACTTCTTTTCGCCCTTACCATCTGTAAATTCGTCGGCGGGCGGATCTGGATCTCCCGTGGTTCTCCTGGGGGAATCTCACCTGTTTCTGGGGTTGTCCCTGTTGGCGGTCCGTGCTCCAGTTCTGCTGATACTGTCCCCGCCGTGTCGGTCTGGTCCAGTTGGAACCTCTGCCTCTTGGTGGTCTCCATTGGCCTTCCTCTAAAAAAAGATGGTCCTTGTGGTGGTTGGTACCAGGTATCCTGATACTGATGACTGCCGCTGGTCCCTGCTTCTTCACCTTCGCTGCCTGCAATGTTCGAGCCTGAGGATTCTGAAAAAGTGGTAGAACGTCTGCTTCCTCTGTATCCTCCTCTACCTCTGTTGTAGAACCGACCTTGGGTGTCCTGTTTAAAGTAGTCTTCTTCAAGGTACGGATACGTAACCTTCTTATTGTAAAAACGAATGTCCTTTGCTAGTTTATCCAACTTCTTAGCTTGAGTATTCATATCAAAATCCTTGATACTCTTGTCCAGCCTTTCTAAAGCCTCCTTGGCGTTGGTAAGAGCTGTGTCACCACTAATTTCAATTTTGAGGTCGCTGATCTCCTTAAGTAGTTTTTCTACTTGCTCTTTGGCGGTCTCAATGCCCGACACCATCCAGTGGCGTGAGCAATTGTTTGCTATGAAGCTGAAACCTTCCTTGAATTTGGGGAGATCTACGAAGATAGCTGGTTCATTACGGACCTGTAAGCCCCCAGGGATAATGTTAGCCTGGAGGTATCTGGTCAAAAGGTGGCCGTGTAGCCGGGTACGGACCAGTTTTTTCTCAAGCCGTTCCAATTTGTTAATTTTCTCATTGAGTGTAAAGTCTATATTGGGAGTGTTGGATGTTAAGAAACCAGACCCAGACCCAGACTGTCCTTGTATTAGTCTATTGATATAGTCTTCAGTGTATGAAAGTGTGTCATTCTCTGACATGTTTGGACCATCAAGTTCCAAATGAAAAACCCTCGCAGGTTAGTACCTGCACATAGAGTGTGAAGTATCAATGGGGTTACCCGTAAGTGCTACCAGACCCGGGTCAAACGTACAGTATAAAAGACAAATGGTCAAAGTAGCAACAATTTATCCAAAAGAAAGCAATAGATAACAGCATTCACAATACCAATTTTATGTACTCTGCAGCGAATGCAATTTATTTTCAAAGCAATTTTCACTTTTTAGCAACACAGTTGCTTCTTGTATTTATAATTCCTAACGATTTTTAGATAAGGTGCACAGCCTTAAATTATTGAAACTGTGTTATACCTTAACCAGTTTGTTGACTTATTCCTAATGGTGGACTCCCATTCCCCCAATTAATAATCCACTTTCTAATGGAATGGTAATATTGATTTTCCATTTGTAGTGACAAATGGTCTATATGAGTTAGCCATCATGGCCGCTTCAGAACAGACAGGCTGTAAGTTTATCAAAGACTGTTGTTGTAAAATGCATGATTAAAACCATTGAAACTGAATCTTAAAGAGGGATGGTTGTAGTGAAGTATGTTAGGGCCAACATGGAGTATCCATTTCAGTTTCACGTTTTAGCTTGACATCTTTTTCTAATGGTGACTTTTTACATGTTTTACACTAACATGATAATGCACTGAGAAGTGACTGTACATGCAACTTCTTTCTTAGTAAGCATTGCTATTATGTTGTTTGTACACTCTGTCCAAGGTGGGCACATAGAACGTGATGCCCTTGCATTTGGTTGCCAGGCTAGAGACAGCTCGAAGGCTCCAGACAAACCATCGCATCAGCTCTGCACCTTTGACACGGTGCAATATGAATAGTGCTTTTATTATATAAACAGCCTCTGTACTACATTTGGCAGAGGAGCACTTCTGCTAGGATTATCCTGGAACACGGTGCACTATGACTGAGATGCAGCCCTGCTGACCTCTATCCTGCGAAGGGCAATAGCCTGTTTTACATCAGACCAGCTCCCTGGCACATCATACTCTGGTAAAGAGGGTGAGGCTATCCCAATGGATCTGGCAAAGGGTACTCCCACTATGCTCTCAATAGTGTAGGTAGTGGTAGATCGGATGTAACAACATAGTAACTCTATCATTGTTGAACCTTTTATCTTTTTCACCATTCTCGCAATACTGGTTTGTTTCATCTGCCTAATAATCACAGCTCATGCTTTTTATACATGAATACGATTGTTCTTGTGTTTACCTTGGGCATGCAGAGTAATAACAAAAGAGTAAATCTGTTTCCATGAGTTCCATGGATAATAAGAGTGGTCATGGTCAGGGGTTGTTGATACCATCTGGTACCCAGGTTAAGGTTAGGAGTTCTGATGGAACACATTGAGCTAGCTAGGAATTGTGTCAAAATTCTTCTGATGGTATGTGTGGACTAAGTCCCTATACTCTGAAGTTCATGTTGACCTTTTAAGCAATCCTACTTAATTCGTACAAACCGTATAACATGGTGCCACCAGCGTTGTAGGTCAGGTACTTATTTAATGGGTCTCCTGAGTAGTTCTTTTGTGTGCTCAAGGTCTCCTTTTCACCTTATACAGAGACGTCTGTGGAGTTAGGGATTAATGCTCCTCGGCTTAATAGCAAACCCCTATTTTTGTCTGAAGCTTGAACCTTTAGAAGGGTTACCTCACTTAATTATTTTCCTTTCTTTAAAATCCATTTATTAACTATGGAGCTAGCAGTTAACATTTCTGTTGATTGTAGACATGCTGTTAAAGCACATTTACTGCAAAAACGTTATAATTTGCGTAACTGTGATTCACTTAAACAGCTGATAGGTATCAGTACACTGATACACGTCCTTCTTGTTCTTTTCAGGACTCACCCGACAAACACTTAGAGAGAAGGCGATGAACAGAGTGCAGACATGAAGACTATGTGAAACCAAAACCGACTCTCAATGCTCGTCTGACATCATCATAAAAAAGGAAGAGAAATTTCCACAACAAAAACCCCAGTTTAAAAAGAAGAAGGTGGTAGGTATTTCCACTAAATATGCTACACACATTGAGAACGCTCCTTCAGAACAAAACATGGGCATTGACACTGCTAGACAGTGCAGCAGTGGTCACAATAGTTTGCCGGAATCGTTAAGAGTTTCTGTTTTCAAGAGCAACTAATGAACTTATTCAAGTTGAAACACCAGATCAGAGGATTAGCCCTCCTGACAGACTTTATGACTTGGATATCCAAATTGAGGGTGACATACTGTGTACTATCAAAGTAATATTCTGGGAAAATTTAACCAACACTTATGACATTCTCTTGTCTGAAGTAGATTGGGCGCTGAAGTTTGTTAGAAAAGTCCCACAAGGGCCGGATGTAATCATACCTTCCTTCTCTGCTCTTGTCCCTGAAGTTGTTAAATAGGCTTATGCCACAGAATGGGCTCTTGAACAAGCCCAAGCATTATACCGCAATTATGTAGACTGGGAAAAAGAGTTTCCTTATCACGTTACACCCATAAGGGACAGCCCTCAAGTGCAAACCCAATAGTCAATTAAACCTGAAGCTAAATGCCTTGTTAGGGAAATTCTCTCACAATTAAAGTACTAGGGCATGATTGAGGCCTCTGCATCTACCATGAAAAATCCACTTTTTCCTGTAATGAAAACAGATCATTCCCATCATATAGTCTTAGACTATAGACATTTGAACAATTATACATGCACTTTTGAAATTCAAAATTAACATAGCATGGCTCTAATGAACAACATAGTTCGCAAAAATTATAAAACAACATTGGACCTGAAAGCAGAGACTTAATGGCGTTTAGCGCTTTAGGAGTCCAGAGAAAATTCTGCAGACTCCCACAGAGGTATAAGAACAGTCCAGGTCTGTTTGCTGCCTGTGTAACATCAATTCTACAGGAAATTGACTCAGAAGCATTGTTCTACTTTGATGACACATACCTCATGGGCGTTGACTTGAACACACACTTAGCCAGAGTAGATCGCATAGTTTTGGGATTTGCCAAACATGGCTACAAATACAATTTTTTAAAAACAGAAATTGCTTTTACCAGTGTCCTATTCTTGAGATACAAATTATCAAATGAAGGCAAAAGCCTTGCACCACATTTCTTGGAGAAATGTTCACTCTTGCAAACATCAAACACCATAAAAAGGCTACAATCACTTTTAGGCTTTCAGAATTCTGGTAGAACAAACATACCAGACTATGCACAACAGGGTAAACTGTTTTACGATTTAATTCGTCCTGATCTCTCCAGTACACATTGGACATCAGAGCACATACAGATTCTCAGAACACTGCAAACTGACATGCTTGCATCCAGACACTTACAGACTTTTGTCAAAATAAGTTGGTGATCCTCATAATTGTGCGGTCCACTGGCTACACATATCACCTCTAACAAGGGTGATACTGTCCCGATCTCCTGATTGCATATAAATCGCAATTATACAATAATGCCGAAATGTGTTTTGCATCAACAGAAAAAATTCTGATTACAGTTCAGACAGCTGTTATAAAGGAAAGACCGTTGGCTAATGGGAAACGCATAATACTGGTAACTCCCATTCCAGCCTTAGAGGCTGTCACTAAGGCAAGCATTCCTAACGCAAAAGCCTTACAACCACGATTCATACAATGGGCCAACTCCTTAACAGCTACTGATGTTGACTATGTCTTTGACCCCACTTTGCAAACACGTGAATTCCTCCAGTATGAACAAGAATACCCTGTGCCCAGTGACATTTTGCTCTTGATCAGTATGACTGCATATTATATACTGATGGTTCAGCTCAGCCTGAGATTGCTACTGAACAACAATACTCAGCCGCATGTGCAGCAGTACGCGGTGTCATGAAAGATAGAGTGTTCCATGCACAAAACACATTTACACTGGCCTTTTGGGGATTGTACTTCCCAGCTGGCTGAATTGAAAGATTTGATTCTTGGACTGGAGAATATGGATTCCGAATTCCCCACACTCATAGGGTGTGATTCGCATTAATGTGGCCAGTCGTATAATGAAAATTTACATAATTGGTGCCTGAATGGATTTGGAGATTCTAAAGGAAAAGCCGTCAAGCATAATTTGCTATGGGGAAAAATGGCACAGCTTAAAGACAGCTTGCCACAAGCTAATGTAATTCATACATTGAGTCATCAGCGTGTTGGAGTACACGCTGCATGGAATTCACTGACTAATGTAGCTGTCAAAGCGGCAGTTCAGATCGCTGTGAATACTCGTACACATATGAGGGTTGATGATGACATCATGGCTGTTGTCACTGCTTTGCGTAGTGGCACTCCGTTACTTAAAGAATATCTAGCAAAATACTCCTATCTATTTAGTGCCCAAAATATACCTTTTGTTTGCTTTTCCGTGGTGGGTGATCGAATGATACCAAACCGGCACCGCAGACTAGAATTAATCATTGCTGCTCATGAAGGATTAGCGTCTGCCCATGCAGTTGTTGCGGCTACAGTTTGCTTTCTACAGAAACGCTATTGGTGGCATGGTCTATACAAACAAACTAAACAATATGTCCTTAGTTATGACATTTGTCAGCAAATTAAAAGTTCCACCGCAGACACCCCTCTTAGCTTCAAACAAACCCCTACAATGTGTCTATTTGGACCATTGCAGGCCTCTGCAATCAGATGGTGCATTTAAATGTATTCTATTGGCCTTTGCTTCATGTTCTAGATGTCTATGGGTGTGGCCACAGCGATCTGCTGATGCTTGAAGTGTTATTAAAGATTTGCAGGTCTTTATCGAGATTTATGCAGTAGCAGCGTTCCACTCGGACCAGGGTCCTGCGTTTGCCTCTAAGGCTTACCGGGACACAATGGGAACCATGGTTGTTGCTGTGCATTCTTCTTCCCCGTATCATCCTGAGAGGAATTCTATAGTGGAAAGGAAGAACCGTGACTTAAAGTAGTCCTTAACAGTTTGAGTATTAGGTTCTGGTCAGAGTTGGTCCATCATCTGTATGGAATCCAGAGAGCTTTAAAATATCTGTCAAGATGATCTTTGGGTGGCCAGACCCCCTATGAGGTCCTCTTTGGTGTCCAGATGTACGTTCCAGATCTTGAGTGGCAGCAGATATGCCTTTTGACAACAATGAATGTTTCACTGTCCTATTATTTATTTTATTTTATTTTGGAGTTTTATATAGCACAAACCAAAGCCGAAGGTATCAGAGCACTTTAAAAGAGCACCAGCTGTGTTACAGACGAACACATTTGTTTTTTGTTAGGCACAGGGAGATTAAGTGATTTGCCCAGAATCACAGGATGATGAGCGTCCCTACCGAGGCTCGAACCCAGTTCCCCAGCTTTGAGGTCGACCGCCCTAGCCGTTAGGCTACATCCTCTCCTCCTTACAGAATCTACAAGATTTCCGGGATGACCTCTCAAATAAAATTTCTAAACGTTCTGCCACTGATGAAGTGAAGGAGCATCCAGCAACGTCTGGCTGGATTTCTAAGGTTGGGGATCTAGACCAGGAGAAGATTAGCGAAAAGAAGGAATTTGCCACATCATAACGAGCACCAGTGCCAGTCCTTGGCATTCACAGTACCAGGACTGTAATTTTGCCACACAGCTTGCTGATTGTAGAAACAAACATTTTGTTTCAATTGATCTGATCAAGCTATATAATGTGGCCAGTCCTACACAGTAGGCCATGCGGGCTCCCGGGCAATACCCCGCCTCCTCTCACTACCCTGCAGGAGATCCCTCTAAAAGTATTAAGTAATACCAATATCACTTCTCCCCGGCTGGGGACCTCAGATGCTTAAATTGCATTTGTTTCTGTTGCTACTGCTAATACAGGTTACACATCAGATGTGAGTCTACAGTTTTCTTCTGCTACTACTAACAATGAAGTTGTTTATTACCAACCACCTTTGGAGGTGCCAACCAGTTCTCCTTCATCACGTGAGGCCTCAGCTTTTGCAAAGACTGCCTCTGGTTACTTTGTCGATATTGATGATTTGTCTTCAAATTCCTCGCATACTTCACTGCATGGTATACGTGCATTTTTTCTTTGGCTGAAACAGGCTTATCTGATTCCTCCATGGTCCTATATTTGGATTTCCATTTCACGGTTTTTCAGATTGATTTGAATAGGATTTGTTACAGTTTTCTTCTTACTTCTGAATAGACATTACCTTTCAGAACCCTCTACTTCAGAACTGGTAGCTGAGGTGCAGACGCCTCTTTTTTCTTCACATGAAGTGCAAAGAGACCTGTCCCTTGTAAACATTTTTGCATTTCCTGTCTCTGATGGAATTGCCTATCAAACGTTTTGCTAACAATAACAAATACTATTCAAAGGGCTGATCCTACATTGTTTTGGTTTATTGTCAGGTTATATCCAAATATCTTTTTTCTCAAGCCCTTCTGAGAATGAGCTTTATTTTATTCAGTCACTAGACTTGGATATAAACCCACAGGGTATTTGGGGTTGTTATAGAAAATGGACTAAGACACTTGTTAAAATTACACAAAATCCTTGAACGCATAATGGGTACAACAATGAGGATGATATGCAGCGCTCAGCTGGACAGAGTATTCATTTTGCTGTTTATTACTCTTGATTTGCAATACTTCTGTTTTCCATTGCACACTTTCTGCTGGTAGATACTGTGCTATTGTGTATTTGGGTTTTCAAAAGGGCACAGAATGTGCCTAAGTATCTTATACACAATTTTGAAGAACCAGTACACTTACTTTTGGAGCATGAAAATGTTGATGGATTTGATGCAATGATGTCTTTTTTCCAGAACTATTGATATAACCAATAACATTTTAAACAATGTGTTTGGAAAAATGTTCTAGAATCTGGAATATTCAACCCCATTTTCAGAGCATTTTTCCACATAAACTCCCCTAGAAAGTCTTAGATACCTCCCTGAACTTGCTTGCTCGATGACAGAAGTATTTCTAATACCTACAATATTTGTGTGGTGTTGCCAAAAGCCAGCACCTCTACTCAGAAAATTGTTCCAGCACCACTGGTCTTTGCAACTTCTCTGGTAATTTATTTATTTGAAAGTAGTATATAGCCCGAACAAGACCCTCGCGGGTATCGGAGCGCTTTACAATGTTAAATAAGAGACATATAGAATCAATATTATAATTGTCGAGAGGCAGTACAGGATATGGCAGATCGCCAATGAGGGCGGGATCACCTCGAAGATAAGACAGATAGACCAAAAACAATAGTATCACAAGCAAGCAGTAATCATGGGTGAAGTTGAGGAGTCCTGATAAGCTCAGAGAGAAGAGTTCCAAGGATCTAGGGCAGAAATGTGTTCATGAGTAGTTGTTGAACTTCTTTCTTTAAAGACGCAGATGGAACCACAATGTCTTATTACTTGTTGGAGAGATGTCGTACTGCTTGTACTATTGATGTCTAAGTTCAGTCCACCATGTCTGCCACGCTTGGTTACAATAAAGTCTATCATATCACATTGATGTGTCTTCACATGAGGGAAATAGTACATATGATGTGCTACGTTGTTTTTCTTGTTTTCATGTTTTTGCGGACGTGATGGGGGCTCTTCTCTGTTTTTGCACCATTGCTATCTTGATTCTGAACTGTGCCATTGCAGTAGTGGGTGTTAATGTCAACTCTAGGAGTGTGAATTGTCTGACTGAAGATCCCTGTATCTGTGCTGAGGTCCTCTCAAGCAAATCATAAAGCTACAACTAGCCCAAACCTGAATCTACAAGATATCTTTTGACCATGAACACAGGAATATCACAACATTGGCACTGCAGGCCTTCTACTGCCTCTCATTGTAGCAAAGGATAACCTCAAAAACACTATGCATGACTCTAAAGCTTTCCACCTACTCAAATGCTTAGAAAAGATGCCTAATTGTAATGCGCTGTAGTGTATTTCCCGTAAATTACTTATTTCAACTCTACAACCTACACCCTAACCGCTGATCCTATTGCTACACCGAAACCCTTGACCTGATCACTTATCAATGCTATATAATTTCTGTTTTGCTAAATGTCAGTTCAGTGGAATACATTTCTTTTGTTTTAAAAGTCGTGCTTTTAAAAACACCTGCTCACAAAATATATTGGTCACAAAGCCCTAAGTATCGGAGCAAATGGACTTCAGACCAATACAGGACCCAAGATCCACAGCACAAGGCAATATCTCACCACCTACCTTAAACGAAAAGTAGGCCAGCACACTACAAACAGGAAGCATGGCAGTCATGGTGGCAGAGTTGTTCATGCCACTCACGTATTTCAGAACTGACGCAAATGTGAGTAATAAAAATAGCAGTATGCTTTTTATGTACTACACAATCCCCGAGGCATCCAAGCACACCAGTACCAATATTTTATTTAGAATAAACAACATTTATATAATACATAGCACAAAATGAAGGTCTCTGGGTGTTGTGCCCTGATTATGCTGAGAAGGCCACACGCAGCTTCAGGTTTGCGATTCTGCGCCACATTTTTCCAGAAAATCTTACATTTCTTGAAGGAGCATCTGAGGAAGAAAGGGTCTTTGAGAAAGCTTATTTAAGAAAGCCATTTACTTATCTTCTGGAAGCCTCCATCTTGCCCTCTCTGTCCCATAGATCTCCAGAAAGAGGCGGAGTTGGGCTATTTCATCATTCTCAGGACAAGACTGTGGGCACTGTGGATTTGTAAGGCTGCTTCCCAATCTAAGATGGCTCCTGTACTTCCTATGATGTCACTTCCTAATTCATTAGTATAAAAGGCTGCTAAATTCACAATAAGGTGTGCTGCATCACAGGTGATAGCATTTTTTGTCGTCATCTTCACACATTCCTCTAGATTTTGTGTCACACCGTGTGTGCCTTAGGATTTACCTAGGATTCCAAAATCGTCATCCAGATTCCCATCTACTCAGCCCTGGGCAGTTTGGCATCCTGCTTCTCGACTTCATGCTATTCCCAATCTGCGTTTCTGACTGTCTTCTCCCATATTCCTCTGGAGGTTTTCTGACTTTGGTGGGGTTTCTTCCTTTGCAAGCTTTCTTGAGAGCATCTGCTTAGCATGCATTGTTGATCTGCATAAGTTGAACCGTGGCTACAGGAAGAAATCATGCTTGCCTCAAGCAACACCGAAGTCAAGACTGAAGCTTCAGTCCAGAACCAGTTGCGGCTCCTGGAGGGAGTGCTGTGGGGCGGTGGGGCGGGGCGGGGGAGGGACAGGGTGGGGAGTAGTAAACTCCGGCATATGGCCGAACGGAGGTAAGTACATAAATAAATAAATAAAACGAATTTCATTGCGTGCGCTGCAACGCCAAATGGCGATGCGGCGCGCACAATATAATTCGTTTTATTCATTTATTTATGTACTTACCTCCGTTTGGCCGTATGCCGGAGTTTACTAACCCCCACCCTGACCCTCCCCCGCCCCACCGCCGCACTCCCTCCAGGAGCTGCGACTGTCCAGAACCCGACACTTGGTGCCACAACAATAGGAACTATTGTTACTCAACTCATGATTAGTAACTGTACCATCCTCTCGGCCGCCTTCGACACCGTCTGCCACCACACCCTCCGCACACGCCTCCACAACGCAGGGATCCGCGACAAAGCACTGGACTGGACCACCTCCTTCCTCACCGGCAGAACCCAGAGTGTCCGCCTCCCCCCATTCCGCTCTAAAGACACCAAGATCATCTGCGGCGTACCCCAAGGATCGTCCCTCAGCCCGACACTCTTCAACATCTACATGGCACCACTCGCCAACATCGCCAGATCACACGACCTCAACATCGTCTCATACGCCAACGACACCCAGCTGATCCTCTCCCTCACCAAGGCCCCCACCACCGCCAAATCCAACCTCCACGAAGGAATGAAGGTCATCGCCGAATGGATGACGATCAGCCGCCTGAAACTGAACTCGGACAAGACGGAGGTCCTCATCATCGGATCCACCCCCTCCGCCTGGGACGACTCATGGTGGCCGGCCGCACTGGGGGCTGCACCGATGCCCACTAACCCCGCACGCAACCTGGGAGTCATCCTGGACTCCGCACTGTCAATGACCGAGCAAGTGAACGCCGTCTCCTCCTCCTGCTTCAACACCCTCCGCATGCTCCGCAAGATCTACAGATGGATCCCCACCGGTACCAGAAGGCCAGTCACCCAGGCCCTCGTCAGCAGCAGACTGGACTACGGCAACGCTCTCTACGCAGGAACATCAGCCAAACTCCAGAAACGACTACAACGCATACAGAACGCCTCTGCACGCCTCATCCTCGACATCCCCCGCCACGGTAACATCTCAGCCCAACTGAAAGACCTTCACTGGCTCCCTGTCAACAAGAGGATCACCTTCAAGCTCCTCACCCACGCTCACAAAGCTCTCCACAACACTGGACCAGCGTACCTCAACGAACGACTCACCTTCTACACCCCGAACCGCCAGCTTCGCTCCGCTGACCTCGCCCTCGCCACCGTCCCCCGCATCCGTCGAGCGACCGCCGGCGGCAGATCGTTCTTCCACCTCGCCGCTAAAACCTGGAACACCCTCCCCATCCGCCTACGACAGACCCAGGACCTGCTGGCCTCCAGGAGACTCCTCAAGACCTGGCTGTTCGAGCAGTAGCAGCACCCCCGCCCCCCCACAGCGCCTTGAGACCCTCACGGGTGAGTCGTGCGCTCTACAAATGTACTGATTGATTGATCCTCGAGAGGATGAAAGTCTAAGCCAGTCATGCAGAGATTTAAGAGTTTGATGTACAGAGAGACTGGTCACAAATAGTGAATTGAGATTGAGCAACAACTATTTGAAACCTGCCTAATTTTGCGATGTGAGCTATGTACTAAAAGGTTGAATAACAAAATCTCCACTGGCTAGTTGCGACCCCCTCGATTGGCTATAAGCGCAGGGATAATGGCCACTAAGGAACAGCATACCGTCATACCCGTGTTTACATTCCCAAACAAGTTCTTTTTAAAAACAGCCTGTGCTACTTAAAGGACTCCTCGCTACTACACCGAGGCTGCTACCACCATTCACACCTTCCCCTACTTTGGTGTTCGAAACGGATACATTTTTTGCAATTGCGATCGCAAACCACTGATACATACAATACCACATCACAAGAAGGAAGTGACGTCCTTTCCTTGCCAGTTTCCTAATTGCGATTCAATAAGGGCAAGTAACCCTATTTTGTGAGCGAGAAAGGCTTTTCTTACTCGCATAATGGGTTTCATGCAAACCAGAAACCATCTTGCAGTCTCCAATCCTGTGACTGTCTGAATGGCGCAGTGGGCAACTGCAAAATGACTGTACACTAAACCTTGGTCCTCTGACATGAAGGTTACACACACACACATCTGTGCAGCAGCCTCCAACCCACTGCGTTGATGTCACAGCCTGGATTAAAGTCTCACAAGAGATAATTCCAGACAGTAGTAGTTACATTTGGTTTTATTTTCGGAAAACTCCCCACTCACCTCCTGCCCTCGGCTCCTTCTATTTGCCATTAACTGCCAGTAAAAGGCCTCGTCATCTACGGATTAAAGCTTAATGACATATAACTATTCTTCTGGCACAACTTCAAAGCGAGCTCATAAAGCATGCCTTGTATGGAACCGTCGCTGAACCTTCGCAGGGCTCGCATATTTTGCATAAAAAGCTAAAGAATTAACTTTAATGAAAAAAAAATGTCGTCAATGAAGACACAGTTTTATTCATTTGAGAACAATAGCGTTTTAAAATCCCAAAAGGCGAAGACCTGTTTTATATATTCTGTCAGTGAATTTACAGCAGCGGGGATGTAAAAAGGATACAAAGAAGAAAGATTTGCATAGTGCAGTTAAGACTGCTAATAGGGCATGAGTAGTCTTGCAGTGGGAGTCTCTGCCGCTCCGTGAAAAGCCACCGGGGTGGAGGGCTCCCTTCCCGCTCAGTCCACACAGGGTATTTCCCCAAACGCATATATGCTCTTTCACCCCAATTCTTTTAACCGATGATGTATACCCATTTCCTTTACAGCCAAGTCTTCAATTCCTCCTGTCTATTACCTCCTCTGTACCCAACATGTGACCCTCTCCTGCAGCAGGTCTTCTAGCCCAGGGTTCTCCAGTGTCGGTCCTGGAGGGCCGGATCCATGCCAGATTTTTATAATAACTACATTTATCTAAATGGGGATATGCTAAAAATCTGGCATGGATCCGGCCCCTCCAGGACCGACATTGGAGAGCCGTGCTCTAGCCAAACCACACCATATATCCCTTCTAGCCGCACAACCTCTCTCCTGTCATCTGCACTCCTCTTCTATCGCACGCTGCCAGTACTCCATTTGCAAGAGTTCCCCCATTCGTCTCCGGTCTACCTCCAAGCACCAAGACTCAGTTAAATGCAGTCTTCCAGCTTAATGCTTCTAACCTAAGCCACAGTGCTAGTACTGGTTCGTGAAGTCCTCCCTGTTAATGTAATTTAACATGGAAGTCCCAGGGACAGGTGTACTTGCGCACTTCAAGTGGATAACCAGGTAACATCCCTTGGGGGTTTGAACTCTAGAAGCAGCAAAACCAAACGGTCAAGGCTTACCTTAGGAGGTGGCAGTGGGGGAGAACCTCAGATTAAGTGTGATAATAAAACTAGCATTCAAAATTCAACGTCCAGCCAGAAAGCTCTTCAGAAATAAAAGGAATTTATGGGCTTTAGCTTACAGGTAGCTTAAAAAAATGTTAGTTAAAACCAACATATACACAAACAAGCATTAGCAAAGCTAATAGGTCTGGCTTGTTTTCATGTTTTTGTGTTCTCTGTTGTACTGGCTGTGTGTTGTGTGATATTGTGATATGCCTGAATGCACACAGAAAATACTTATAAAAGCACACTTATGCACTAATAAAATACTCAGATGCATGCACATACTCACATAAAGCACACAAAGACAGAGGGGGATGTTGGTTGGATGCATGGATGATTCAGTTCTGGAGGCTGTAGACTGATGCATTCTCAGGAGTGGATCCGAAACCCCCTCTTTCCAACCTCCATCTTGTGTACTACTCTTGAATAGGCATTTCAAAATGGATGGCTCTTTGACTGAACGGAGCAGCCTCTCCCACCCCCCAGCGCCTTGAGACCCTCACGGGTGAGTAGTGCGCTTACAATTCCCCTGATTGATTGATTGATTCCTGATTGTCACAGTTGAACGCAGCACAACCAATCCATGCTTACTCTGCTACACATGTACATTTTAAATAACCACGTAATGTTCATATCCCAAATGAATGTATCGAAGAAACCAGTTACAGGGTGCAATAAATTGGGTTACTGGCTGAGGGGGGAGAAACCCTACTCAAGCAGCAACCACAATCCTTGTCAGGGTGAAATCACAAGCAAACCCTAAATTAACCTGTGCTCGACCCTCTGGTAGCTTAGCAGTCAGGCTTATCTTAGAATAAATGTTTAAAGTATTTCTGCAACACTTCAAACAGTAATAACATGAATAAACAGTACAAGACGAATCCCACACCAAATTAGAAAATTAGAGTACATTTTAATAAATAAATCAAGACCAAAACTACAAAAATCCAATCTGGAGAACCGGGGATATGCAGTTTTAAAGATTTAAGTGAAAATAGTGTTACAAATTACAAAGCACCAACGGTGGTTATCTGGTTCCACCAGACTGGGACAAAGTCACAAGTTCAGGCCGACCATGATGAAGTGTGGGCCGAATACAGGGACCCACTAAGGCCTGCTAAAAACAGTACATTAGTCCTAGTTGCGAAAAGGTGCAGAGTACCACGTTAAGGAGGCATCGCACAGTAGAGGTGATGCGAGGTCCGAGCAAGGAGAAGTGTCATGCTGCAGAGGGTCTTGGGAGCTGCGAAGGGTGATGCGATATCCTTGCATGGAGATGTGTTGAGCAGCGGCAGTTCCGATGGGCTGTGATGGGGAATGCGATGTCCTTGCATTGGGGTAGTCTGCGTAGCAAAGGCGCTGCATCAGTTTTTAGAGCGATACATAGGGCAAGAAACATGTCGACCATCCACACACCATACACACTTATCCAGACCAAAGCTGGTATAATCTCCCCTCCTTCAGTCCATGACTCATTAGTCGTTTTTTAACACGTAGCACAAGAACCCAGAGAATAAAATTACCCTTGGAGTTTCTTGTAGCCATTTTTAGATCACAAGCACTTTCGTTCACTTCTGCTCACCACACACAAGCTCCCTCATAACACCTAGCTTCACGACGGCAACCAGAAAAGAACTCCGGCAAAGAGCCCGTTGGGTATTGCAGCACCGGCCCAACGAGGAGCTGCCCTATGATGAAGCATGACACCCCTTCGGGGTGTGTGAGGGCTCTTGCTCCTTATTGGAGTACTCCCAGGGCAACTATGCACTCTCTATCTAGCGCCTGGACTTTACACCCATCTCCTTTTTCCCCCTTTTACATTCCCCCCTAGGAACTGCATACTCCTGTGATTTGAACTTTCTAAAAGTGTAATTTTCAGAACTGTGAGTCAAAATCTGACTTTACCATTAAAGATGGCTTTTAAGTACAATTCTTTAGACACCAAACTCAAACTGCCGACCTGCTCCCAACAGGAAGTTACAGCTTAAATGTAACAAGGTAACTCCAATGTTTCCTATGGGAGATGCAGACCTTGCAGTAGTGATAAACAAATAGATGTTCACTATCAGGACATTTAAAACTTAAAAGTACATGCCTAACTTTTTAAATGCACAGCACCCTGCCCTCAGGGCTGTTGAGGGCCTACTCTAGGGGTGACTTATAAGTACTAAAAAGGAAGGGTTGGGTATGTCAAAAGGTTTATTTTGCCAGGTGGGCATTGCAATTTAAGAACTGCATACCCAGGCTTACACAGAATAAACAGTCTGGGCGTTTCAATAAGAATTTATTGAACAGTTGTTATTCTAGTGTAAAATATATGTGCTGCAGAAACCAGCAGACAATAGCAGAGATATATTATCAGCAGTACGATAAAAGCAAAGGGATAGAACAGTTCTACCATATTGCAATAATCATGAATACATACATGAATATAAAAAGCATTATGAAAAGTGCGCGTACTCCTACAATGCCTAACTAGATGTACCTGAGTGTACCTAGCATATGTGTAGGTCTAAAAGCCTAAGAGCCAAGAATCCTTCTAGGATTTAGTCGAACCCCCATACCTGAATAGAGAGAGTGTGGGACCCCGTCCTGGTCTCGAGTTGGACACCCCGCAAGGGCTGTGTCAGACCGCTGTCAGCTGGAGCGACTGCATGCAGGAGCCTCAGCGTCTCTGGTCAGTGTGTCAGCATGGAAGTCTCGGTTCCCTCTGTCTTACCGGGGTAAGATGTGGTGTATTTATACCCTGAAGACTCTAGTTGCTTCGTATGGTTTGTATTGGCCCTTGTTAGACTTGAGGAAGACGTCAGGGGTGAACTTTGTACATACATATTATGCAGGTGGTGTATTCCTAGAGAGCCATGCATAATTGATGAGTACAGTGTGGGCCTGTGTTTGGGAAAAACCCTCCTGTATTCAAAACCACAGACTAGATAACGGTCAGCCCTCAGAGCACGTTGTGTACTAGCGAGGACCAATGTAGGTGAAAGATCATGCCTATATAAGGAATCATGACTATAATAGGACATGTACAGTTATGACCGTAATAGGGCTTATGCGGCTTTGACAATAATAGGGCAAGTACGAATATGACCGTATTAGGGCAAATATGAATACGTCCATTTTAGGGCATGTATGAACGGGTCTACATTAGGGCCTCTATACGGGACATAACACCCACTCCTCTTCCGAACAGGATGACAATGACCATACTTAAAATCTGGACAATTTAAAAACATTTTAAAAGCAAGTAAAAACATGGTTTTAAAATTGTTAAAAAAACTTCAAAAAATGTTACAATTCAGCTATTTCCAATTGCCACTAAAAAAAGAATGTCTATTTTGTTTCTCTATATAAGTTGCTTCACTCAAAACGGAATTAGGCCATGCTTTTCGCAAGCGAAAGTGTCAATTTAGGAAATGTTCCAAATTTGCTCGCTTATTATGAAAACGAGTGGAGAAGCCGAATTCTTTCCCAGGACACGATGAGCCAATTCGAGATTAAGTGTCCTGGCTGGCAAGCACCACATTATCTGTGTGAGCTACTGCACACGACAAATCCAACGCCTCACAGAGAACGTCAATCGCACATAGATGGAATGTAGCACTGCCAACAGTCGATGCTGCAGCAGCTTGTGCGGCAGTTGTTACCTGGGTGCCTGTGGAGGAGTCACCTAACCCAGCAGGAGCAAACGGCACCTATGGATTCTCCAGGAATGTATTCATCAGAATTGGAAGCCGCTGGGGACAACGCAGAGCATGGGCCTTTATGAGGTCCAGCATTGCATCCGTGTCCGGAGGCGCATCTGATGGAAATGTTAGACAAAGATCCAGCGTGCATTCTTCTCCGCAAAACAGGCATCGAAGAACAGGTAAGATGCAGTCTACCCAGACTGGTCGAAAGGATAGAAACCAGGAGGCATTGAGTTCTCGCAAGCAAGAAATGCCCAGAAGTTGTACCATGCGTTCATGGTATTTCCGCTCCAGGAGTATGTTCGCCATTCCCTCGGGAATTGGGCCGTCCATTGCGTAGCAGTAGTATTATGAATACGACCCCTGCAATCAGCAACAGGATAAGCGGGAGTCCTCCAAATACGCTTCCCAATACGGAGTGTATAAAATTTGGGATTACTCCGAGGACTGTCTGAAAGGTGCTTAACAGTCCTGACGCTATGGTCTTAAATAGGTGTACAATACCGCTCGTATCAGACATATTGAAGATACGTCCCACCATTTCTACGAAGTGAAAGGGGCAGTTTGTACGTATAAGCGCCTGTATCTCAGTCGAGGTCCTTGCAACTTGAAGTTCAAAGGTTTCTCGAGCGGAGGTTAAGGGCACCGATTGCTGTAAAAGCATGGTTTGCAGTCTGCTCAGAGTATCAAATTGTATGAAAGAAACGTTCAGTGAAGGCCATAGCGGTGCCTCCCTGACTGTGTTCAGTGGCGGAAACAATACTTGCATACAGCAAGTAACCCTGGAGTTAACGGTGACCAGATAGGCGATGCCCGGAAGCATCCAACAGCAACCTTGATCGTTCAGCATCAAGTAACTCCCATTCGAGAGCAGCTGAAAAACCGGTGTGATCATGGCCGCTGGGGTTCCTGTCATGTGACACGATAGGTTTGCTACTGAACCGCTAGAGGCTCCGTGTAGTGAAATATCCTGACACATGAGAGAACCGCTTAAAGCATTCTTGCAGTTTGTACCACTCAGATACACTTCTCGATCCCCATACCGGCATCGGTATCTCTATGGTAACTCCCAAGTTTCCTTAATGTAACCCTTACCCATCTTTTCATATTTGCCTGCCTGCCTTTGCTCAAGGCAATATTGAAACCGAAACGTAGTGACCGGCAGAGTAATTTGGCCATGAATTAGCCATTCAGTTGATGGTGATTCGGCTACAGTGAATGGCAACCTTTCCAATTTCTCAATACGCAGCATTGTATATTTGGCTCACCTTTGTGCCATTTCTGTCTGTTTATCAGTCAGATTGTATTCTGAAAACAGAGACATGGTGTTTATGAAACGCCAGGGCACATAGCATGCACGCAAAGATTGTAGCGTCCAGCTTAGCATCATAATAGAACGTAGCTGAGATTGCCCGTGTTGTAACAAGGCCAGATCTTGCTCTAATATGTCGATTGCCGAAGACACAATGTTGCCTAAGGAGTAAATCCTGGAGGTCAAAGTTGTTAACCCATTATCCACTACAGCTAATGCCTTTTCTAAGTTAATACGGTCTATTTCCCGTATTCTTTCTGCGGCCTCTTGTTGGGATATTTTCCAGTTTTCATTATAATAGGCATAAATGCCGGCATATATGAAACGTTTCTGACCTGTTTTCCTTGGGCCTAGCAAGAAATCCCTAAGGTCCACATCAGGTGGGAGTAAGGTTAAGTGATGTTTTACTTCTGTGAGTGTTGAGGTCTCTAGCCAATCAAGGCACAACTTCCCAACACTATACGATGACACTACCCCTGGGTGTTGTCTTTGTACATAGCGTGTATCTGGCCTATGGATACTAAACCCTTCGGTTGTATTCATAAATCTCTGTTGACAGGTGTTTGTGTCAATGGGCCAAATCAGCCATTTCGTCCAATCAGGATCTGATCTGTTGTACTGGAGAATGTCATCTAATCCTACCCCTTGTGTAGTTGAATTCTGCCCCCCACCCATCTGTGATGGTCTAGGAAACCCGGGTGAGTTCAGTTCCTTGTTCTTGGCTAATCCAAGACAGGATGTCTGCTGCACATTGTCATTTAGAAATATCATCTGCTGTGGAATGAGGCATGCTCTAAAAAGCGCTTTTGTTCCCTGGACTTGCCAGTCCCTCGAACCCCAGATTGATTTAAATCTATAGTGTCCTTCCATAGGTCGAAACCCTGTGTAGACAACTGGGCCATAAAAGAAGCAGAGTAAATCTGTTTGGTGTTAGTTAACATAATTTTCTGTGCTAATGTTTTTGCCACTTTGTAATAAAATGACTTTGGGTCTGATGTATTAAACCCTGAAAAGTATGTGAATTTCTGTGCAAAGGTTTGCGAACTACCTTTTGGAGGTGTTGGGCAGTGTTCCCACTGGTGGTATTCAAATACAGTTCTAGGTGTTATAGATTTGTGCAAGAAATGATGACCATAATGTTGGTAACAGTACAATGTATCATAGTCTGAAGTACCTTCTAACATTTCATTGTTCGGAAATGTGGCATTTTTTTCTAGATCAGACATTAAATTATTTACAGTTTCAGTGTCCCAATCATCAGAAAATGTACTGGAGGTAATGATATCACTTAAAGAAATTTTAAATACATGTTTAAGCTTTAAAAGTTCAGTTGGACCGAATATATCAAAATCAATCTTGTCCCATACTATACTGTCCGGTATAGGAACTGCTGTGATGTTCACTGAAGATAAGTCTCTTGGTTCACGATGTGAAGACTGGTGTGGTTTTAAAATCAAATTGACTCTTTGGGCTGTAGAGCTCTGCTGGAGATATCGTCCATTAATAAGCATACTAAAAGTTATAATTAAACCTAGCCAGAAAAGAAAAAAGAAAATCCCAGTGATATACCATAGTTCAATCCAAGGTGACACCAGGTAAGTCTTTCTAAAAAAGTTCAAAAAGTCAGTGAGTTTCTGTTTGAGTGATTTTTTGGCTGGCGTCGTTTCCGGCTCGCTTGGATCCAGTGAAAACATATCAAAGTTCATGAAATAGCCAGAAGCAGTTCGATCAATTGTTGGAATTGCATCGGGATTTGTTGAAATCGGATTTTGCTCTTGACGAGGCATGTTGACGTAGAGGTCTGTAGTCGGTCTGATTGCAACTTGGTTGTTTAGTAGAGTTTCTTCTTGTTGAAGTGGAACGAGTTCCATAGCATTGTTGCTTAGTCCTTCATTCCGTACAGGTGGCTCTTCAAACGTGATGAGTCTTTCTGTTTGAACTTCTTGGATTGTAGCGAGAGGAGGGCGTCTGCTACTGTGGAGTCCACGTGGCCTACTGTTTAGTATCGGCCACGTAGTGTGGTTTGATTAAGTCGATTGAGACAAATCTTTTCTCCTTTTTTCCGGCAAGAGGCGACAGAAGTACAGTTCTTGTGCCTTGGACTGCTAGGACCGGTACAGGCTTTCTATAGGATGGCCCAAATTCTTTCTTGTCTGCAATCTTTTCTCTGACCAGATCTCCGATTTTTGGGATCCAGACAGGTCTTGCCGTTACTGCCTTGACTTCCTCAGTGGCGGTCTGTTTCTGGAGCACGTTACTTTGTTGTGTTCTGGATTTATTTAGATCCTGTAAAACAGCCAAACGATCATGGATATCAAATGGTTTTTCATCCGCCACTGTGCCTTCACAATCAAGATCAGGTACCCACATTCTTGTCCCAAATAGGACCTCGTAAGGAGTGACACCCCCTAGAGAGCTTCTTGGCTGATTGTTTATTGCTTGTTGTACCCCATATAAGTGATCGACCCATCTATCGCCCTTGCCTAATACCCTAGCTGTTAAAGATTGCTTTAAGTCCCGGTTTTTCCTCTCCACAACGGAATTTCCCTCAGGATGATACAGAGAGGAGTACCGCAATGCTACGGCCATTCCTTCCATGGCCTCTTTTGAAGCCCGAGAGCTAAACGCCGGGCCACGGTCAGAATGTAACGTGCCAACTGCGTATGTGCCGATAAAGATTCGCAAATCTCTTATAACAGTTTGAGCGTCAGCTGAGCGCTGAGGCCAGACCTTGAGGACACCTGAGCTGGACGCACACGGACAGACAACCTGATGCTGTCTAATAATGGTATCTGTACCGGACGTGTTGTGGTGGACCCTTTCCATCTGCTTGCAGATGTTGCAGTTCCAGACATAGTCTCTTATCTGCCTCCTCATTACAGGCCACCAGTAGCGTTGCTTCAATAAAGAAACAGTCGCCCTAAGTCCCGAATGTACAGAACCTGTCCCTTCGTGTGCTGCCACAATTAAACCTTGCCTACAATCCATATTTGGTATTACTCTATCCCCCACTCCAGGAATCTGAGCATATGGAATGTTTGGTGCATCTAACTTGTAGGAGTACTTGAGTGGAAATTTCTTAGGTACTGCTGTGCTGCCTTTGCGTGAAGCATTGACAGCTACCATAATCTCGCCGCCTATTCTCGTTTTTGAACGAGTGATTGCAGCTACAGAAGCCGTGCGAACAGCCCCCTTTGCGGCTTCATCAGCCAATGAATTCCCTTCAACGTGAACGCCATCACGCTGATGACTCAGTGTATGTATCACGTGAGCCCTTGGTAGCTCGTTTCTCAACTCCACTACCTGTTCCCATAGCATTTTATGCTTAATTGTGCCACCTTTTGCGTCTTTAAACCCGCTTTGTTCCCAATGATGTAAGTATTCATTGTACGACTGTACACAGTAAAAGGAATCACACACAATCAGTGTGGGGAATTCGTGTTCCGTATTCACCAGTGCCAGTATAAGTGCTTTTAACTCTGCCAACTGAGCCGTGCAGTCTCCTAGAGATTGCGTTTTAGTGCAACTCGGATGGAACTTTCCATCGTGCATGCGACCTTTAACAATCGCACATGCCGTGCTGTAAGCTTGCTTACTCCCTATGGCCGGTTGAGCAGATCCGTCAGTGTAAATAATATATTCATACTGATCTAGAGGCAAAATTTCATTTGGTAGAGGATATTCTTGTCCGTATTGCAGAAATGCTTGTGTTTTTAAACTTGGATCAAATCTGTATTCAACATCCGTTGCAGTAAGAGAATTAGCCCATTGTATCCATCTGGGATGTAAGGCTTTCACATTTGGAATGCTAGCTTTTGTAACAGCTTCTAAAGCTGGTACTGGGGTAACGACAATAATGCGTTTACCCTGAGCTCTTTCTCTTGCTACAGCGGTCTGCACTGCTGTCAGGATTTTTTCTGTTGAAGTGAAACGCATCTCTGCGTTCGTGTACAGGTGTGATCTGTATGCGATTGGTACCGTTTCGCTTTCATTGAACGTCAAATAAGTGTACCCGCATTGACCCGCTATTACTCGGATCACTAAGTTGCGTACGTTTACGCGTGTCTGTAAATGTTTTGAAGCTATCATGTCTTCCTGTAGTGAACGTAGGATATTTGTATGTTCCTGTGTCCATTGTCTGACTGAAAAATCAGGTTTTATTAAGTCGTAGAAAGGTTTTACTCTTTCTGCGTAATCCAAAATGTATGTTCGATCAAAATTTTGGAATCCCAGAATTGATTGTAAATTCTTTAATGATTTTGGAGGTTGAAGCAGCGCACATTTTTCTAAAAAGTTTGCTGCTAGGCTTTTTCCTTCACTTGACAGCTCATATCCTAAACATAGAACACTGAGGTGGGCAATTTTTGATTTTTTTAAATTAAATTTATAGCCCTCAAAGGCGAATCCCATAATAATGGTGCTCACCCTGGTCAAGTGCCTCGGTAAGTCATCGTCCGTCAGATAAATATCATCCACATAGGACAATGCTTCTTCATCCAAATTTTGGAGTAACTCTGTTACTCTTGCTGAAAATACCCCGGGGCTATTTTTATACCCTTGGGCTAGTCGACAAAATTGTCGCTGGGACCCTAACGCACTGAATGCGGTCAGATACCTGCTTTCAGGCACTATATTTTGGCAGAAAAATCCATTTGAGATATCTAGTGTTGTTTTGTATTTTTTGCGCACATTGTTATTCATTAATGCGGCACTATGTGCATTTTGAACTGCAAATGTCTTTGTACAAGTGTTTAAATGTCTGTAATCCAAAACTAAACGATATGTGTTGTCAGGTTTCATTACGGGAAACAAAGGATTGTTCATAGGTGAAGTGCAATTTTCTATCACCCCCTGGTATTCTAGTTGATCTAGGATCTCCCTGACTTGTTTTTTAGCTTCCTGCTTTATAGGGTATTGCCTTTGAGCATTTGGGAAACTTTCAATGGGATCACGTGGTGGGTTGAATCCTCATCCCAACCAACATGATTTTTATACAATGCTGGAGCTAGGGCAATCGCCCACTCCTGCGCATATGCATGTTTTAGGTGAATGGGAACGAGGTCGGAAAAGGCTGGAAAAATTACAGTTTCTCCCCTAGGGCACTCCATGACGAATGCTGGCAGCCAGTCTTGTTCTGCTAATAGAATGTCATATCCAGATGACAGATTTTCCCAAAAGAGACCTTTAATTTTCCTGGGCTTGTCCCCTCCAGCCGGAGTGTTATCTCATGTAACTTATGTGGGACACTTACCCGAGTATCAGGTGTTTCCACCGTGATATACTCACTCAACTCCGCTGTCACCAGAAATTCCTTCAGGTTCTGGCGAGCTTTCGTTACTTCTGCAGCGCTGTCTAGCATCGTCAGAGCACATTTCCCGTTCAGAAGCTGTGTCCTCAGAATTCTAGGCATTTCTGATCTTGAGACCTGCTACCTTCTTCTTTTTAAACTGAGGTTTTGATTTTTGTTTATCTTCTTTTTTAGGTGCGTAGTCCGCAGCGCGTTGCATGTCTCTGGACTTTGTACGCTCCTCTGACCGTTCTTCCCTCTCTGAGTTTTTTGATGAACCCTGAAAGGAACGAGAGGAACGAGTATCAGTATCCTGATACCTGTCAGGTTTTTTAATATTATCACTATTCCTGAGGTTATACCTCCTTTCAGAGGGCTCCTGTTGAGGAGACCTGCCTCTAGATTGAGATCTGCTGTCTTTAGACTTTTGTTGTTTTCTATTTTCCCACTTCTTTTTAGAAGAAGTAGGTGTCTGCTTTGTAGTGTCCTTTTCAGGACTGCCCACCAGTTGTGGTTTTAATGCTTTCCCACCTAGACTGTCTCTGCCTAGTTCTGCATATGCAGTTTCAATTATTTTGGGTAGTTCGTGTTGTTGATCTACTGGACTGAACTCCCTTAGGCGTTGTCGGATCGCCACTGAAGCTGCCTCCCCATTAATATTAGCTAGTATTATGGCTGATACCTGGTCAAAGTTATTTAGTAACTTCATCCCTAAGTTAAGGGGAGGCTCTGCTCTGTACTCTTTTTGTATCTGTCTCAATACGTCAGGTATTACTGCTAAGGACGGGATACCATGTGTTCTGGTATATATGGCAGCAAAGACTGAACCCCAAGAGGTGCAGTCCTCTACTTGTGGTGTGATCCCCATGGGCACGCAGATTGTTAGAATTCTGTGTTTATCACAGGTGGTAGTATTCGGGAATACCGCCTCAAGCTGAGATATTTTCTGAGCTATCCAGAATGGTATTTGTTCGCGTTTTGTGGGCATTTTGCCCATTACCGGGTGTAATGTTTGAGGAGTAATTTTATTTCCTGTACCCTGAGTCGGAGTACTGTTTGCTGCACCTGGTGTAGGTTGGATTGTTAAAGTCCTCATGACAAATTGTGTCAGGTTTCTGTAGATTTTAATTAAATCTGTGTGTTGTACTAGTAAGTCTGGCTGTGGCATTATGTTAATGCCAGGATGCGGTGTGTAAGCCGCTAGTATTGGCCATGTGGCCCCGTCTCCTCCGAGCGGGCCTAATCTTACTCTTTCTCGTACGTGGGGTAGGGCGCTATTAAACCAGTAATGATGTTCCTGGTAAGTGAGTGGAATCTCTATGTCCTCAAACGGACAATATTCCCGTGGTGCATCTCCTTCTATATAGTAGTGAAATGTATTTGTTACTGCATTTGCTGCTGGGAGTGTAACCCATGAATAGAATACCTCTGTTTTGTTTGATTCGTGTGCCTCAATCACGAAAACAACCATGCCATCCTTGGCTTGTAAGCCATTTTCTAATAGTCTTATGGTGACTATCCTTCTGAATTTTGGTGCAATTTGTATTGCATCCTCAGGATCTTCTCTTCCTGTTAAGAAATTCAGGTCAACTCTCTCATCCCCTGAACCAGGCATGTTTAGAGGAAGAAGTGTTCAAAGGGAACTAAGGTGAGGTGTTATGCACAATTTAGGAACTCAATGTCCTTTCAAGCTTGATTAACCAACAGCCAATAAATAGTATTTTTGTACTACTCAGCTGCGGCGGATTTTGTGCCCACCCACTCCAGACGTCTCTGGTGTTTTGTGAGTAGGTTCTCTGAGAATAGCACGACTGAACTACTCAGATTCTACTGTTAAATAAGTACCAAACCAACGTTGGTGGCGCCATGTCGTGTAGTTCCTATAGTACCCATGCAGGACCTGCGCGTTTGGTTAACATAAACCGTGGGCTTGGTGGCAGACTGACTCTGTGCACCCCCACCGCTTATGTTAGCCTGTTTTGCATTAGCTAGCTCACAGTGCCACTAGAATCTCCTCTTATCGGGGAGAGATTAGTTTCTGGCAACCTTAGACCATGACAATCCAAATTCCTCAGAATCATGGAAACAATATACTACTTTTCGCTCAGTCACTCGTGCTTACTTATTCGGTTTGTCTCAGAGAGTTACACAGAATAAACAGTCTGGGTGTTTCAATAAGTATTTATTGAACAGTTGTTATTCTAGTGTAAAATATATGTGCTGCAGAAACCAGCAGACAATAGCAGAGATATATTATCAGCAGTACGATAAAAGCAAAGGGATAGCACAGTTCTACCATATTGCAATAATCATGAATACATACATGAATATAAAAAGCATTATGAAAAGTGCGCGTACTCCTACGATGCCTAACTAGATGTACCTGAGTGTACCTAGCATATGTGTAGGTCTAAAAGCCTAAGAGCAAAAACAACAGTTGATGGACAGAATGCAGAACAATGTCATACATTCACCCTAGTACAGAGATCTGGGCCTAAATCCATCGTTTTTTTGCTCACCATGCCATTCCAGTTTGAACCCAGCCATATGCAAATCAGTCTTGACCCTGTGCCTCATGGGAACAGTCCAGCCCGAACTGCCAAGCCAGGTCCTCCCTGGACTGGAAACAAGCATCCTAGGACCGGTTTCGGGTTTCACCCCTCTTCAGCCAGGATAGCTTGATTCCAGTGGCATGGAGAGCACGGGACCCACGTCTGGGCATACCCTTCCCACTCGGGGTGACAAAAGCAAAAACAACAGTTGATGGACAGAATGCAGAACAATGTCATACATTCACCCCAGTACAAAGATCTGGGCCTAAATCCATCGTTTTTGCTCACCATGCCATTCCAGTTTGAACCCAGCCATATGCAAATCAGTCTTGACCCTGTGCCTCATGGGAACAGTCCAGCCCGAACTGCCAAGCCAGGTCCTCCCTGGACTGGAAACAAGCATCCTAGGACCGGTTTCGGGGTTTCACCCCTCTTCAGCCAGGATAGCTTGATTCCAGTGGCATGGAGAGCACGGGACCCACGTCTGGGCATACCCTTCCCACTCGGGGTGACAAAAGCAAAAACAACAGTTGATGGACAGAATGCAGAACAATGTCATACATTCACCCCAGTACAAAGATCTGGGCCTAAATCCATCGTTTTTTTGCTCACCATGTCATTCCAGTTTGAACCCAGCCATATGCAAATCAGTCTTGACCCTGTGCCTCATGGGAACAGTCCAGCCCGAACTACCAAGCCAGGTCCTCCCTGGACTGGAAACAAGCATCCTAGGACCGGTTTCGGGGTTTCACCCCTCTTCAGCCAGGATAACTTGATTCCAGTGGCATGGAGAGCACGGGACCCACGTCTGGGCATACCCTTCCCACTCGGATTGACAAAAGCAAAAACAACAGTTGATGGACAGAATGCAGAACAATGTCATACATTCACCCCAGTACAGAGATCTGGGCCTAAATCCATCGTTTTTTTGCTCACCATGCCATTCCAGATTGAACAACGCCATATGCAAATCAGTAATGACCCTGTGCCTCCTGGGAACAGTCCAGCCCGAACTGCCAAGCCAGGTCCTCCCTGGACTGGAAACAAGCATCCTAGGACCGGTTTCGGGGTTTCACCCCTCTTCAGCCAGGATAGCTTGATTCCAGTGGCATGGAGAGCACAGGATGCTTGTTTCCGGTCCAGGGAGGACATGGCTTGGCAGTTCGGGCTGGACTGTTCCCATGAGGCACAGGGTCAGACTGATTTGCATATGGCCATGTCTGAACTGGGGTGGTGGAGTGAGCTAAAGAATGATGATGGATTAAACCCAGATCAGTTGACTGGGGGTGAGTGTTTGATTTGCTCTAACGCTCCGTCCATCATCCCCTTTGGTATCGCTTTGTTCGCCCTAAGTTGGCAGGGTATGCCCAGACGTGGGTCCCTTGCTCACTTTGCCACTGGATTCAAGATAGCCTGGCTGATGAGGGTTTTGAACCCGAAACCGGTCCCAGGATGCTTGTTTCCGGTCCAGGGAAGACATGGCTTGGCAGTTCGGGCTGGACTGTTCCCATGAGGCACAGGGTCAGACTGATTTGCATATGACATGTCTGAACTGGGGTGGTGGAGTGAGCTAAAGAATGATGATGGATTAAACCCAGATCAGTTGACTGGGGGTGAGTGTTTGATTTGCTCTAACGCTCCGTCCATCATCCCCTTTGGTATCGCTTTGTTCGCCCTAAGTTGGCAGGGTATGCCCAGACGTGGGTCCCTTGCTCACTTTGCCACTGGATTCAAGATAGCCTGGCTGATGAGGGTTTTGAACCCGAAACCGGTCCCAGGATGCTTGTTTCCGGTCCAGGGAAGACATGGCTTGGCAGTTCGGGCTGGACTGTTCCCATGAGGCACAGGGTCAGACTGATTTGCATATGGCCATGTCTGAACTGGGGTGGTGGAGTGAGCTAAAGAATGATGATGGATTAAACCCAGATCAGTTGACTGGGGGTGAGTGTTTGATTTGCTCTAACGCTCCGTCCATCATCCCCTTTGGTATCGCTTTAAAAGCCTAAGAGCCAAGAATCCTTCTAGGATTTAGTCGAACCCCCATACCTGAATAGAGAGAGTGTGGGACCCCGTCCTGGTCTCGAGTTGGACACCCCGCAAGGGCTGTGTCAGACCGCTGTCAGCTGGAGCGACTGCATGCAGGAGCCTCAGCGTCTCTGGTCAGTGTGTCAGCATGGAAGTCTCGGTTCCCTCTGTCTTACCGGGGTAAGATGTGGTGTATTTATACCCTGAAGACTCTAGTTGCTTCGTATGGTTTGTATTGGCCCTTGTTAGACTTGAGGAAGACGTCAGGGGAGAACTTTGTACATACATATTATGCAGGTGGTGTATTCCTAGAGAGCCATGCATAATTAATGAGTACAGTGTGGGCCTCTGTTTTGGAAAAACCCTGCTGTATTCAAAACCACAGACTAGATAACGTTCAGCCCTCAGAGCACGTTGTGTACTAGCGAGGACCAATGTAGGTGAAAGATCATGCCTATATAAGGAATCATGACTATAATAGGACATGTACAGTTAGGACCGTAATAGGGCATATGCGGCTTTGACCATAATAGGGCCAGTACGAATATGACCGTATTAGGGCAAATATGAATACGTCCATTTTAGGGCATGTATGAACGGGTCTACATTAGGGCCTCTATACGGGACATAACACTGCAGGCTCTCTAGTAGCATTTAATTTACAGGCCCTGGGCATATGTAGTACCACTTTACTAGTGACTTACAAATAAATTAAATGTGCCAGTTGGGTGTAAGCCAATTCATGTTTTAAGGAGAGAGCGCGAGCACTTTAGCACTGGTTAGCAGTGGTAAAGTGTGCATAGTCCAAAATCGAACAAAAACAAAGTCAGCAAAACAGAAGGGCTGAAGGCAAACAAGTTAGGGGAAAACCATGCCAAGGATGCTATGTTTAATACAGGCATGTCCAAGGAGGCCAGTAGGCCACTCTCTCTGGGCAGTGAACAGGTAGAAAAAGCCTGCCATCCTACTAAGATCAATATACTGCCACCCCAGTCAGTCCTCCTCAGCCAGTTGAGTTGGTAGTGGTCATACTCAATAAAGGCATGTGCACATTGTGTCATCCTTCAATCCACAGAGAACAGGTCTGGGTCTCACTCCATTTCACACCAGGCACTCAGCCTGCACACATGATTCTTGTGTGCCGATGCCTAAAATTCAAACCCCCATGCAGAGCGTGATAAGGGGGACTCAGGGCTTGGTACATGCTCTTTCCGACCCATGCAGGGGACTTTTTGTGTCCCAACAGAGTGACACAGAGGAAAGGAGAGAAGAAAGGAGGAGTAAACATTAAAGAGCAGGAAAGAGAAATACCGAACAAGGAAGAGTGAAGACTGAATAGAAAAGAGTGCACATCTGTAGATAGTCTAGGGATAATTTAGCATTAACACGCAACTACTGTCTGATTTGTGCTTTCAACACCATTGAACTAGAGGAATATTCTGAAGATTCACAGCAGAAAAACGTTTTATGTTAATACCATTGAGGTTTGTCCCTTCAAACCTGAAACCTCACACTCTGTTGGCTGGGAACTGCAGGGGAGTGAGCTGCATAGCATTATGAAAGAAATTTCTTAATATAAGATTAAGGCTTATTCTTCACCTTCTTATGTTGGCCAACTTCATTGAGAGGGGTTCCCCTCACAATAATCAGTATTCTAGTTTATGGTCTAAGCCTCATTCAAGTGCTTGGCCATTCCCAATCACTCAACAGCCGTGCCAGAGCGGTACAACAGAGGACTCCAGCAGTAGTCAGAATCCATTATCTGCTGCCCTCTCATCTACAGTGCCTAACCAGCAGCTCACCAACTGCTGCATGATGGACATGGATTTCTTTGCCAATCACTGCTGAATAATGTAACACTGAGCAATACTGCAGTGGCCTAATACAAGATGTGGAAGATTCTGCAAATTACTGAAGAGGGCTGACCCAGAGCAGACTGTGTTCATGTGTGTGTTGATGAAATAAGGTCAACTTAAACTATCTGTAGGCTGCCCTAAGAAAACAGGTTTATAAATGACACCCTACAACTTATAGCACTTAAGAGCGGGGTACTTGAATTTTGAGGCTGGGTGTTATAACCAAGGTAATCTAAAAGGGGTAATTTAAGAAGTTTCTGGCTGCATTTAAATGTCAGGTTTACCACTGTTTGTTTACTCCCAGCTGGTCAATGTAGCAGAGGTACCAGACATAGAGAGGCAATTTATCAACCCGAAGATCATATGTCTTCTACCTGCCATAGTCAGAGGCGTTTTAAGGCATGGGCAAAGAGGCCAATTGCCCAGGGCACACACCTTTCAAGGGTCCCCTTGGTCAAAGATCAGGACAGTGCAGCTATATCAATTAAAATAAGTTATATTTTTTTACTTCATGGTGAGTACTCACCACACTACCAACTACATCAAATCTCCCTGATTGCTACTGTGACTTGATAAAAAATGTGTTTGTGTGAAATAAAAGTAAGAGGTACTAGTAATCTTGGTACAAATGTATAAATGTTTGTTTTGGCAGAGCAGCACTGCTTATTGCCATGCTCCACTGGAGGAAGCTTTTTGGTTTGCGATTCTGTTTATATTGCTTCCAGAAACAGATTAAGGGCACAACACAACTACAAAACATTGTTTTTGTTCATGTGATATAAAATTGGAGCATTTGAGTTTTCATTGGGACCATGGGGCATTGTTGTATGTCATATATAAAGACATAGGGCAAGATATATGAAGTCACTTAGCGGTTTCAAGGCCTGGGATTCGCTAAATCACAAGGTGTTCAACCGCTAAATGTCTTTTACTATGTACTAAGCCCAATTTGTGATTTGATAATAGGTTACAGAATCACAAAATGGGGTTAGAAATACTTTCAGAATCACAGTTTAGAAGAGGTGGGTTTAGGGCGTTCCTTCCTGCAATTCAGAAGGGTATGTATCAGTGGTTCGCAACTGCAATTTCTGTTGTAAACCATTAATAGGTTACCAACCTATTTGCACAGGACCTCTCCCCCTTTATTAATATAAAATATGATTGGGAGGGGTGAGTGATCAAGGGAACTACTGCTAACTCACACAAATAGTTTCTTTTTTTAAAGTACACATTTTTCTTAAATGCTGTAGGTAATTGGGTTGTTGGTTGATAGGGGTGAAACCCTACTCAAGTAACAGCCACATTCTTTGTCAGGGTGAACCACATGAAGTCACTAAATTAACCTGGGCTTAACCCTTATGTAGCTTCGCACAAAAGCAGTCCGGCTTAACTTAGAGGTAATGTGTAATGTATTTAAGCAGCACACCAACAGCAATAAAGTGAAAACGCAACACAAGAAAAAACCCACTCCACTTTAGAACAACACAGTAAAACGTAATAAATTATTTGACACCAAAACAACAAACATCCAATCAGTAGAACCAGAGACAAAACAATTGTAAAAGTTTCAGGTAAGTAGAGCACCTAAATGAACAAAACGCCACTTGTGGTCACCACCATAGCGCAAATATCCTGTTGAGTGTCGCAGACGGTCGTTGCTGGATATTTGCAGTGGTGGTCATTGCAGGCTGTCAATGCTGTAGTGCAAATCTCGCGTTGCTATTCAATGCTGGCAGTCACTGTAGCCCGTGGAGTCGGGTTCACTGGAGCTTCATGTAGGTGGGGGACAAAATCTTGGTGCGAACGAGCTTGTTTGTGGTCACTAAGAGTAAAAACCAAAGGATTTCTTCTTTTCTCTCAGGAGGAGCTCAACTGATGCCACACCAAGGGTCCCGGACCTGGGAGGCACCGCTTGTGAACCAGGAACTCACTCCAGCAGAGGCCAGCAGAGCTTATGCTGGTCCATTGCAGGTCCAGTTGCAGCAAGTCAGCTAGGCAGTTTCAGTGAGGCCTCTGGAGCTTGTTGTAGTACTGTAGATCAGAACAGGAGGTCAGTCAACTGACCCTTGGAGTCACTTCAGCTGGGGATGAAGGGTTTAGGTTCTATCTTCCTTCTTAGCAAGCAGGGCAGGCCTCAAGCAGCAGGGCAGCAGGGCATCCTTCTTCTGTAGTAGCCACAGGTCCAGGAGTAAGCTGAAGAGTGGATCTGAGGGTCCCCATTTTGTACCTGGTGCCCTTTTTTAAATGGAAGTTTCTGGAATTTTCCCCTACAGAGGTGTCTGGAATTCCCTGCCCTGGTCCCAGTCTGTCTGGGAGCACAATAGGCTAGTGTGAAGTCTTATGTGTGTGTGAGCGGAGTGTCATAACCCACAGTAGGTTGTCCAAGGCTTCTCCTCCCCTCCTATCTAGGTTTTTTCTGGGTCTGCTCAGTGCACATATGGAGGAAAGACAGAGTAGACTAGAGTACATGAGGAGTAAGTGCAACTGAGCAACAGACACTGGGTGAGAGGTCGATTGCAGTTTAGTAATAAAATGACATGACATCATGCACACGTTAGAAGCCATCCATCTACCCAACACCTTGAAAGGTTTGGAAGATCTGGAACTTTCTATTTGGGTCGCCCGAGATCTGGAAATCTCAGTGGCCATTTTCTTTCCCACAGTATAAAAGGCCCCGCCTCGAGCATTGCTCTGCATCTGAAAGGTCACAGATGAAGACGCACATTCTGGAAAGGACACTTACCTCAGTTGCTGGAATCTGAAGAGGGCCCAGGTCCGATCCTCCTTTGCCGCTCTGTTGCTGCATTACTTGAGTGCTCCTGCGAACCTGAAAAAAAAGAGAAGGAAAAGAAAATTAAGATTTCCATTCAAAGCGACCTAGCACACAGTAGACCAAGCACAGCATACGCTGACAATCCAAGGGTGAGGACATTACTTAGCAATGAAGTTACACTTTTGAATACGCTACAGATATCAGCAAAGAGTGCAAGGTGCACATTAAGAGACTCGGCATGCCTTCACATAGAGGAAATAACAAAAAAGGCGCATCGCACATGAAACATAGAAAATCCCAGTGCAAGTTAGAGAAAGCAAAGTGTTACAAGACTATTGTTGATCAATACAAATCCCAGCAGAAAGACTTTCCAGACTATTGCAAACCAAAAGAGATGAAAGCGCCTTTGGTGAGAACGAAAAGATTGGGTGTGCGAACTAGACCTCCACTTCATGGGTTTAGGCTTCACCTCGAAACACTAGGTAAACAATAGAAGTCAGATAAGCGATCATAGTGAAGCCATAGCTGCTATTGAATACACTGTTACTTCCATGTACCTACTTCTTAAACTTGCTCATTACATGGTTGCAGTGCCTCTGCAACCATGTAATGAACAGAGGGGAGAGACGTATCTTCCAGGGCAAGCCAGATATTTAAGCAGATGTGGACAGAGGTCTTGCAACGCCAACGGTCAGCTTTCTATGTCTCATATCCTTTCCCCCCCTTCTCTTTGACATTTTGTCATAGAGCTTTAACAGTTCTTACCGCAGAACGCGGTTGGGCATTGGTGGGCTACTCATTGCTCTCGCTGGGTTCGGAAACTACAGGTGAGTGCAACTGTAATATTGAGTCGTGACACTGAGCCAGTGCATTTGAAGTGCAAGTGTGGTAGGTGACAGCTCTGCCCCCCCCTCATCCTGCCAGAGAGGGCCCATCCTGCCAACACCTAGACCCTCTATTGTGATGCTGTCTGGGAGGAATACACAAAGGCCAACTGACATTTACACCTAGTCATGTGACCCCAAACCAGGCTGCAGGCCCCAAATGGTTAGAACAAAGAAAAGACAACTTTCTAAAAGTGGCTTTTTCAGAATTGTGACTTAAAATCAGACTTTACCATTAAAGAGGGGTTAAAATTACCATTCTTCAGAAACTAAATGTGACTTTCCTACCTGTTCCCAATCAAAAGTTGTCACTGATTAGAGGTAATAAGGTAACCCAATGTTAATCTACGGAAGAGGTAGGCCTTGCAAATATGAAACACCAAATTTGAGAGTTTTTCAATCCTAGGACACGTAAAACTTAAAAATACAACTTTTTAAATACAACCCACCCTGCCCCATGGGCTGTTTTGGGCCTACCCTACATGTAAAAAAAAGGAAGGTTTAGGCCTGGCAAAAGGTTTATTTTGCCAGGTCGACATGACAATTAAAAAACTACACACACAAGCTGCAATGGCAGGCTTGTAATATGTTTACAGGTCTACTTAAGTGGGTGGCACAATAAGTGCTGCAGGCCCACTAGTAGCATTCAATTTTACAGGACCTGAGCACATGTAACACCACCTTACTAGGGACTTACAAGTAAATTAAATGTGCCCATTGGGTGTAAATCAATTTTACCATGTTTAAAGGAGAGAGCTCAATCATGATAGCACTGGTTAGCAGTGGTAAAGCGTGCAGAGTCCTAAGGTCAACAAAAACAAAATCAGCAAAACAGGAGGAGTGAAAGCAAAAGGTTTCGGGGAAGACCACCCTAAGGCTGACATGTTTAAATACAAACACTTTTCCTTCAAGGAAAACAGGCTGTATTTAAAAAAAAGTTAACTTTATTAAAATGTGATCACAGACATGATCCCAGCAGGCCATCATATGTGTTGGAATCCTATCGGAATGAGTTGCAATTTGCGCCCTACCTCATGAATATTGATGAGATAGGTCAAATTGTGACCCCCTCTGAATTATGATTTTGCAAAACCACCTATTAGTACATAGGTCAGTATACAAGATCAAAATTGATTTGCAAAATGGCAGTGCACAATTTTGGCCCACTTTCTGTGAATCAGTTCTTAGTGCATCTGACCCATCGGGTATTTGATATTTCTTTGAGAGGGCCTCCGAGTTAGTGCTGCATAATACTGCATGTGCCTGGGTAATGGAAACATTTTGTATTTACAGGACTTAGATAAGGTAGCTGTGAGAAATCCAATACCATTGCTTGCTATTACTATTATTATGTGAAAGTAGTAATTGTGAATGTCTTTCTGGTGCTAGGAGTGATGATATGTATGAGTGAGACACTACACAACCAAGTGCCTGCATGAACTGGTGTCAATCTCTGTTGTTTTGTGGCCCTCTGCATCATTTTAAAATACAACCTTTTCCTGCTTTGCAGATTCTTTCTTTTGTGAAAACAATGACAAATGTAAACCAATAGGATGATGCGAACTTAAAACAATGCTTTCACTAAAGCTTCCAGAACTCCTCAACCGTGGACAAAAGCTCAGTGCCTAAACCAACAGCAGCTAAGCTATATCTTCTCATTTGCCTCCCAACACTCATAGTTTCATAAAGTCCAGGAGCATGGTGTGATGATTCAGTGTGTTTGAGCCTTTGTGGCTGTGTTTCCAACAAAACCGTTCAACTTTAATAGGACTTCCATACTTACGAATTCCTTTGCCCTGGCACAATGACTGAAATGGAAGGATCAGATAATGCTTTCAATGGTCTGAGTGTTTTGTCAAGGGGACTGGGTGCTATTTGTTATGTGCACCTGACAACAAATTCCCTAGTGTAGTTAAAGTCATGGGGAAGTCTCTAGGAACTGGTTGGTTGAAGTCAAGAATTTTGATTGGCAGCAAATACACTGGGCACACAATTTTGAACAGTCCCAAATGGGGTCTGAATAAAGGGTCAGTTACGAACCACATCTTCTGTGTGCTCACCTACAGGGGGCCCAGGGCATATCTGACCATACATCCTCAGGTAAGGGTGACTCCTGTTTGGTCCTTGTAGGCACTGTAGTATGAGTCAAAACCATTACACACGGAAACATTTCCATCTTCAAGCACATATCGATACAACCACATAAGCTCACTTTCCAACCACAGCAATGACATACACCTCTCACTGACAAAACTTTGACCTGAGAATCTTCAATGCCTGCACTGTCATACTGTATGCAGCTGTGTCATGGACTTTATCATCTTATCTTAAAAGTGCACCAATACACTTTCATCACAGAGACATCACTAAAACCAAGCTAAAACACATCTTACGAGACTGCCGGTGCTTTCATCGCTATCCACAAATTCACCTGGACATGTGGTCAGTGGTAACTAAATATGACATATGTGAGAGTTTATGGGAGAGTCCCACATAAAGAGATCCTTTTATGGTAGTGGAGTTCATAATACATACCTTTTTGGTAAGGGACATGGAAATATCCTAGTCGAAGTTGTAAATACACTTTCAGTGTATTCTATGTCAACTGATAGAGGTAAATATGGTTGCATTCTCTACACCACTTCCATTTTTAAATAATGTATCACAGATTTCATACCACACAAATGCTTCACTGCACCGATTGAAATATTTTTAAACTTCTGGCTAGGGACATGAAACAAGAGCTTGAAGGTCAAATTTAGGTAGGACAGTTAAAAGCTGTTTAGTTATCTTATATCATATTCCCTTCTCCCACCCAGTTTGCTCTTGTAAGAAAGCCTTCTCTGAAAAAACTCATTAAGTTTTAATTTTGTAAACCTAGCAAACAAAATAAAGCTCCTAATAGCATAAATCAATAGTGGTAATCAACCTAGTTCTCTGTTGAGAATTAGGGGGTTCCTGAGGGTAAAGAAAAGGCTCCTCCACATTTATCCTTATAATCGATCAATGATCAAGCAAGGCCATCTATCCCAAACCTTGGTTCTAAAGTAAAAGTAAGTTTTTGCACCACTCTACACAAATATGCTTGCATGTTAGATAACAAAGAGAAACCGACAATTATCCCATCTGCAATATAAACATCACCTGTTGCACATAAAAATGTTATTAAGCAAGCAAAGGTGGATTAGTACCGAAACTGAATTGTGGAGGCCGCAATCTTCTCAATGAACACTTTGCTATTGTTGGGAAGTCAACACAGCCACCTTTGCTCTTCAGCTCTATTCATCCATCACAGGTTTTCTATCCAATGAAGTTATCCAACAAGAGCGCCCACACGCTCTATTGCCAGTAGCCAATGCCCCCACTGAAATAGGATATTCCAGAAACTGAATTGTGATGGTTTCTTGCTTCTTAAAAGACACATATCGAGGTGACCGGTCTGGACGTCTATACGCCGACGGAGCCATTATCAATCCCTCAAAACTTTTTATCTCACAACCATAAGGGAGAACTATCATAAACTCCCTTGGAACCACGTTCGCACAGAATGCGACAAATTGGAAGTCTTTAATAAGTAGTAACACATTTCAGATTTTAAGGAATAGATCTTGAGTCAAGTGATTACGAACACGTATTTTATCCATAAGAAGGACACATTAAAGTCCTACAAGAAATAAATCGAGAAGTTGTTTACCCTTCAACTTGGTGAAAACCATATTTTGGACTACAAGACATTTGACACTACGCTTGACATATTGAGTAAATGTGTGGCTTTTCCTGACGAAGACGCAGTTTGCGTCGAAACGCGCGTCGAAGACAATTATTTTTTTGTGCCACGATTTGAGTATTTTATATGACTGTTTTTATATGATTGAATATAGGATTTTAAGTGTTAATTTGATACACAGTATAGTTTATGTGTTATGAAGTGTTTTTAAATTTTGCAATAAAGACAATCTTTTATTAGAATTATTTACCTTTGTACTGTTTATATGGATTGTTACACTGAGTTCATTAATAAGATGTACTGAAGAGACACATATATCTATGGATTTGTAACATTTATAATCCTATAATTGCCTAGGGATATATATTACACTGTACTAGTGCCCTGCCCTAGGAATTGTTTTATCAATTTAACCTTGCTATTTTTCGTTAGAATGATCAAGCAAGGCCATCTATCCCAAACCTTGGTTGTAAAGTTTCAAGTCTCAAAATACTTTATTCGGATAAAACCATATCCATAAAAGCACATCAGACACGAGAATTTAAAAGCATACATAATCACGGTGAAAATTCATTAACATTGGGCATAAATACACAGTATTTGAAACACATATGGCATGTTTAAATAAAAGCTCATACATAAAAGAGAGAGAAAGAACTTTTCAAGGGTTACACATCATATTGCAGGCCCGCACGGCAATTCTCAAAAAAGTGCAGAAGCGAAAAACTCTTCATCTGCCAGTGTGAGTATCCTCCTGTAAGCATCTACCAGACTGATGGGCATATTTTTTTTAAAAAACGGGATTAAAAGCCATTTAGCGTATTTTATATAAAACTTGCAGAAGAATAAAAGATGTAAAGTGGTTTGACCACTCTGTCCATCACACGGGCAGGGTAGGGAGTCAAGATTTGCATTGTAACCAAGAGGAAACAAAGCAAAAATGTTACAGTGCCTGCCCTTAAGAGGAAGAGGAGACCCCTCTCCCAGTGACGCATGGGCAGTGTGAGGTAGCTGGCCAAGGGATGCACAATATGTTCAATAGTCATAAAATTAAGAACAGACGATTTCTTAGATTCCCTCTCCATCCTTTCCGTGCCGTAGAGTGTATAAAGTGCATTACTGAGAGCATTTTTGTGTACGGTCTCAGCTGTGCTTGGGCTTAGGAAAAGCCTGCCTAAGTTAACACTGCATAGGCTCCGATTCACCCCGGACAGCCACGGGATGTCCCGCCCTTTCTCGCAACTAATGTAATCACCTATGATCTCTCTTGTGAGGGACGCTGCCGGATTTTTCCATATGGAGAGCCAGAATAAGGCAGGGCGGGCCCTTATAAAATCCTCAATGTAGTTCAAGTTAAGTTCTTTATGGCAAACGTACTGAGCAGTGGAGATTGGTGCGCCTAGTAGTTTCCTACAAAATCTATTTTCTTCTTGTTGAATACTATGACACTTAGCGATACCCCAAACCTCTGCACCATAAGTGGCTGTTGGTATGCACTGGTATTTAAAACAAATTTAAATGGCTAAAATGGCCCCTGTTCTCTTGGGCCGTGGAAGACTAAGAATAGAATTGGAGGCCTTTGAGAACTTGCTCCTGCAGAACGCCATATGTTCGGACCAGGAACCGTTCGCAGCAAAGACCAAAACAAGGTATGGAAAAGTGCTAGTGCTTTTTAATTTTTGATCACCCACAGATATAAAATTTAATTGGTATTTCCTCGGCCCACAGGACATTATAAAAGATTTTTTAAAATTAGTACTTAGGTCCAAACTGACCATAAAGTCAACAAATCCCTGCACTAAGGTGCGTAGGGCGTTGGGTGTGCGGCCCATAAGGACCGCGTCATCGGCATATAATAGCACGGGAGTGTTTTACCATTTACTTTAGGAACGACATTGGTCAATGTGATCATTGATTTATCCAGACCATTAATGTAAATGATAAAAAGGAGAGGGGCTAAGACACATCCCTGTCTAACCTCTCTACTTACTTTAGTGTCAGCAGAGACATTGCCCCCGCTGCTAATCCTAACCCGGGCCTTTAGATCTTTATGTAGGTACGCCAAAAAGTGCACCAATGCCTCGTCCAGACCATAAGCTAAAAGGGTGAACCAAAGTCTTGACTTATTGACAAAGTCGAAGGCAGAGGTCAGATCCATAAAGGCCAGGTATATTGACGAGCGCCGAGCTATAGTATATTTACCGATGATTAAGTTGAGGTATAGGCATTGTTCATTGGTGCCTACTTTGCTCCTAAAACCCAATTGGCATGACTCTAAAATACCATTTCCCTAGGCCCAGTCTAAGATGTTATTATATAAGACTCTGCCCAGGATTTTTAAAGTGTTGTCTATTAGAGAAATTGGCCTGTAGCAGTTGGGTTGGGAGCGATCGCCCTTTTTAAAAATCGGGACAATAATGCTTGTTGACCATGTACTAGGTAACGGAGCATATGTTAAATTATTAAAAACATTTAAGAGAAGGGGTGCCCAAAAGTCTGGCTTGTGTTTAATGAGGTCAATAGGTAGCCCATCTGGGCCCGGGGCTTTATTGCCCACACTTTGGTGGATGGCTTCCTGAACCTCAGACAGCGTTATCTGGATCCTAGTTAGAGTCCAATGCTTAAAATGATCTACATCTTGTACAGGGGCAGTGTAAATCTTAGAGAAATGATTTTCCCATGCCTCGCTTGTTATGGTACAGCTTATAGGGGTTAATAGCTGCCCCGTTGCCCTCAAATCTTTGACAGCTGCCCAAAAAGTGTTCCCCTTTTTTATACTTGCGGCTTTGGCAAGTGCTTCCCAACGATCTTATAAAATTTCCCCTTTCCTTTTGATAGTCGCTAGCTTATACCTCTGCCTTGCAAATTTCACAAGTGAGTTACACCTTGGACTGGTCGACAGTGCCTTGCGTAGCTGTCTATTGGCCTCAGAGCACTCATGATCAAACCATCTAGGTCCACGTTGCGCAGAGGGGATAGGCTTCGATAGTAAGGATTTGATTGCCGAACAAAGTTTAATGAAATCATAAACTGCCTCAGGTTGGGGATCAAGGGCCAATAGACAGGAATTGATAAGATGCAAGTTAGCCTTAGCTAATGTCTGGAGCAGTTCGGTGTTGTTAATGCCCCGCCAGATCAATCTTAAGTTGTCAGTGGAAGGTAAAAAATTCTTGGCACCACATTCGGAGGGGAACATGGGCCGGGGGGATAGTCTCAGCACTGTTTTAATTGGATTGTGGTCCCCATGAGTTGTGGCAAAAACTTCAGCTTCCACTAGGTAGTCCTCATGGACAGGTGAAATAAAAACATAATCTATAGTGGAGGCACAACCCCTCCCTCTAAATGTCGGCTCAGGAGGGTTATTGTCTAGTGTTACGCCCTCAATTTCCATGACATTAGTAAGGTTGTGTGTGTTCAAATGTGCTGCCAATTCCATGCCCCTGCGGCAAATTTGCCCACTACCACAGGGCCCTGTACTGTGTATCGTGTCCGATAATTTTGCATTTAAATCACCTCCCAGGCAAATGCCTGCTGTTTTAATAAATTCTTTATGGCAGTCTAAATTGGCAATAAAATCAAATAATTTGATAAAATTTACATTGGGTGTCAAGTAGAAGTCATTATTATAAAAATGTATTAAATAAAAAGAGACGCCCCTTTTATATGATAGGACTTGAAAATTGTTGCTTTTAGAGCATAGGGCCTTAATGCTACCACCTGCGGCGGTGTTTATCCAAACTAACAAACCCCCCCCTCCCCCCCCCGAGGGTCGGCCAGACTTGGGGATTGGGACTACGATATTATGACATTCAAGCCTGTCAATGTATAGTTCTTGGGTCGCCCATGTCTCTTGAAACATAACTATGTCCTGCTGTCTTACTAGTTATAACCAGTCTGGATCCCCCAGCCTAGACTGAAGGCCTGCCACGTTCCAGCTCAGGATGCTCAGATCTGAATCAACCAGGACCTTAGATGGCACTTGTTGATCATCGGTCTTAGTTACAGGGGGAGGGAGTACAAGCCCATGGGGAGCATCATAGAGTTCCAGTGACGGCAGTAGTCAGTCCTGGGTATCAAGTTTGGATAGGGCCTGGAACCTGTTGTATAAGATTGGGGAGGCACGCTCATCTGCAGGGAGCCCAGAGATTGGTTTATAAAAGTAACCCAGCGGTAGGGAACAAATGTTGGTGCTGTGGTTAAGTGTGGTCTCGCAGGCTCTCAGTAGAGATCGCACCATGGATGGTCTACGGAAGTTAATCACGATGCAATCTCCATCTATATTCTATGGGGACGTGCCAACCCACCCGACTCTGCGAGCCATAATGATCTCATTCAGATCTGACGGGTGGAACCTCCTGTTCGTTGTTAGCCAGTCCACACATTTGTTACGCAGGTCGGCCCAGGACTCCCTCTGGTCCCTCTTAAGGGTTGGAACACCAGCCAACACCAGTACATATGGACAAGTGGCCGGGGGCAGGCTTAGGACGTCTGAGTTTGGCCTTAAATGGTTTCTACTTAGGGTGTCTATTGTGCTACTGCTTGGGTTCCTGGCACTATTCCAGCATAAGTGCGGTCTGAGTTGTTACTACGCCCTCGGTTAGAGTCGGGGGCAGAGTTATGACTGGATCATCTATAGGTGATAAGCCGCTCTTTAGATTAGGATTCGATGCTGCGTTGGCCCTAGATAAGAAACATTCCCTAACATGTCTACATGTAGAGCATGCACTGCTACCAAGGGGACTGAAAAGTGAGGGGATAGCGGGGACGGGGACAGTGGCAATGGTGGTTCAAAATTGACTGTCACTAGCAATAGATCCAACCCCCGGGGCGGCCGTGGGTTGTGCTGTCACCAACGGCAAGCTAAACTTTCCCACCGCTATGTCTAGATGGTCTAAACGTTCCAGAAGGGAAATGAGTTTGGAGTCTAGCAAATCATTAATTCGCTTATACCCAGTATCAATAGTGATATTAACAAGGGTATCCCCAACCCCCCCATTGTCCGGTGGTACCTCAGTCTGTGAACTAATGGAGCGGTGCGAGGTCCCATTTAATCCTGCCTCAGGGGTGCCAGTGCTTACGGATGACTGCATCCATGCGGACAAACAATTATGGGAAGCGCCGATTCAGGGTGGTTGTTTCCTTTTGGCGCAAACAGGTTTCCCGCACTTCCTCTTGCGTTTAGCAACCGGGTTTCCCACATTTGTGGGAGTGTCAGTGGTAGATTGAGGCTCGGATGTGTTGCAGCCAGTTGTAATCGCGCTGACATGTGGGGTATTAGTAGTACCAGGGCTGTGGAGCTGCGGGGAGTGCTGTGCGAATGCAGGTCCCAGTTCAAATGCAAAGTCGGAATCGGATGGGGCCCCTCTGGGATGTGAGCTAATCAATGGGCCCTCATTGCCCAGAGACAAGCAGCGCTCAGTGAGTTCTATCTCCCCTGATACAATATTAACCACCCTTTCAAGCGTGCTGTTGATACTTCTAGTAATGGGGTGTGCAGTTGATGTCCAAGTGCGCTTCCCCATAATTATATTCAAAGTCAGTCCGTAGCAGCCAGAGTAAGCCAAGAGGTTGGGGCTGGGAAACACTCACCGTGTTGCGACTAATGACTTGAAAGGGGGGTGGCCCTGCCCTGCCTCTACCTGTCGCTGATGGGTGCAGATGGGCCCACCCTTGGCCCGGGCTTTGCCTGGGCATGGCCCGGGCACGCCCACGCGCGTCCCGTGCTGCGGGAGTGCTGGCGGGCTTTTAAAGCGCCTCCAGGCGCAGCTGTAACTCGTTGGCGGCAGCGGCCGCAAGGAAAGCTGGGACCCATAGTTCTGACCCCAACAAACTGCAGGAAATGTGTCCCGCACTGCGGGAGTGCTGGCGGGCTTTTAAAGCGCCTTCAGGCGCAGCTGTAACTCGTTGGTGGCAGCGGCCGCAAGGAAAGCTGGGACCCGTAGTCCTGGCCCCAACAAACTGCAGGAAAAGCGTTCCGCGCTGCGGGATTGCTGGCGGGCTTTTAAAGCGCCTCCAGGCGCAGCTGTAACTCGTTGGCGGCAGCAACCGCAAGGAAAGCTGGGACCCATAGTCCTGGCCCCAACAAACTGCAGGAAAAGCGTCCCGTGCTGCGGGAGTGCTGGCGGGCTTTTAAAGCGCTTCCAGGAGCAGCTGTAACTCGTTGGGGGCAGAAGCCGCAAGGAAAGCTGGGACCCGTAGTCCTGGCCCCAACAAACTGCGGGAAAAGCGTCCTGTGCTGCGGGAGTGCTGGCGGGCTTTTAAAGCACCTCCAGGCGCAGCTGTAACTTGTTGGCGGCAGCGGCCCAGGGGAAAGCTGGGACCCGTAGTCCTGGCCCAAACAAACTGCAGGAAAAGCGTCCCTTCGGGTATTTGATATTTCTTTGAGAGTGCCTCCGAGTTAGTGCTGCGTAATACTGCATGTGCCTGGGTAATGGAAACATTTTGTATTTACTGGACTTAGATAAGGTAGGTGTGATAAATCCAATACCATTGCTTACTATTACTATTATTATGTGAAAGTAGTCATTGTGAATGTGTGTCTGGTGCTAGGAGTGATGATGTGTATGAGTGAGACACTACACAACCAAGTGCCTGTATGAACTGGTGTCAATCTCTGTTGTTTTGTGGCCCTCTGCATCATTTTAAAATACAACCTTTTCCTGCTTTGCTGTGCAGGTTCTTTCTTTTGTGAAAACAATGACAAATGTAAACCAATAGGATGATGTGAACTTAAAACAATGCTTTCACTAAAGCTTCCAGAACTCCTCAACCATGGACAAAAGCTCAGTGCCTAAACCAACAGCAGCTAAGCTATATCTTCTCATTTGCCTCCCAACACTGATAGTTTCATAAAGTCCTAGAGCATGGTGTCATGACTCAGTGTGTTTGAGCCTTTGTGGCTGTGTTTCCAACAAAACCGTTCAACTTTAATAGGACTTCCATACTTAGGAATTCCTTTGCCCTGGCACAATGACTGAAATGGAGAGATCAGATAATGCTTTCAATGGCCCGAGTGTTTTGTCAAGGGGACTGGGTGCTATTTGTTATGTCCACCTGACAACAAATTCCCTAGTGTAGTTAAAGTCATGGGGAAGTCTCTAGGAACTGGTTGAAGTCAAGAATTTTGATTGGCAGCAAATACACTGGGCACACAATTTCGAACAGTCCCAACTGGGGTCTGATTAAAGGGTCAGTTACGAACCACATCTTCTGTGTGCTCACCTACAGGGGGCCCAGGGCATATCTGACCATACATCCTCAGGTAAGGGTGACTCCTGTTTGGTCCTTGTAGGCACTGTAGTATGAGTCAAAACCATTACACACGGAAACATTTCCATCTTCAAGCACACACTGATACAACCACATAAGCTCACTTTCCAACCACAGCAATGACATACACCTCTCACTGACAAAACTTTGACCTGAGAATCTTCAATGCCTGCACTGTCATACTGTATGCAGCTGTGTCATGGACCTTATCATCTTATCTTAAAAGTGCACCAATACACTTTCATCACTGAGACATCACTAAAACCAAGCTAAAACACATCTTACAAGACTGCTGGTGCTTTCATCACTATCCACAAATTCACCTGGACATGTGGTCAGTGGTAACTAAATATGACATATGTGAGAGTTTATGGGACAGTTCCACATAAAGAGAACCTTTTATGGTAATGGAGTTCATAATACATACCTTTTTGGTAAGGGACATGGAAATATCCTAGTCGAAGTTGTAAATACACTTTCAGTGTATTCTATGTCAACTGATAGAGGTAAATATGGTTGCATTATCTACACCACTTCCATTTTTAAATACTGTATCACAGATTTCATACCACACAAATGCTTCACTGCACCGATTGAAATATTTTTAAACTTCTGGCTAGGGACATGAAACAAGAGCTTGAAGGTCAAATTTAGGTAGGACAGTTAAAAGCTGTTTAGTTATCTTATATCATATTCCCTTCTCCCACCCAGTTTGCTCTTGTAAGAAAGCATTCTCTGCAAAAACTCATTAAGTTTTAATTTTGTAAACCTAGCAAACAAAATAAAGCTCCTAATAGCATAACTCAATAGTGGTAATCAACCTAGTTCTCTGATGAGAGCTAGGGGGGCTCCTGAGGGTAAAGAAAAGGCTCCTCCAAATTTATCCTTATAATCGATCAATGATCAAGCAAGGCCATCTATCCCAAACCTTGGTTCTAAAGTAAAAGTAAGTTTTTGCACCACTCTACACAAATATGCTTCCATGTTAGATAACAAAGAGAAACCGACAATTATCCCATCTGCAATATAAACATCACCTGTTGCACATAAAAATGTTATTAAGCAAGCAAAGGTGGATTAGTACCGAAACTGAATTGTGGAGGCCGCAATCTTCTCAATGAACACTTTGCTATTGTTGGGAAGTCAACACAGCCACCTTTGCTCTTCAGCTCTATTCATCCATCACAGGTTTTCTATCCAATGAAGTTATCCAACAAGAGCGCCCACACGCTCTATTGCCAGTAGCCAATGCCCCCACTGAAATAGGATATTCCAGAAACTGAATTGTGATGGTTTCTTGCTTCTTAAAAGACACATCACTATTATATGGGAGCTCCCTCGCCCAGCTTCACCCTTTCCCTCTATTTTGACATTCCAAGTATTTTATCTCTGGTATCAAAGAGGGAGCTCACATATGTCCTGTTGTCAATAGCCTATGCAGCTAAACCCGATAGCAAACTACCATCTGTGGTTCTTCCTTCCCTCAGGGGAAACATGAAATCTAGCTCCCGTTGTTACCCCTGCTTCAACCACTTGTTGAGGAAACCATCACTTGATTCTGGCGATCCATACAATTTTGCATCCATCACCTGCCCATTCCTGAAAATGTGGCAGAGATTGCTGGTATTCAGTGTGGTGGGAATCTCTTCTTCGACAGATTTCATTGACTCATTGACATCAGGATTGCTTGTATATGTTGCCAAGGACTTCCACCTGATTACTACTAAAAAAAAGATGTTGCTGCCCTGGACTTTCTGGATCTATGTGTGGCACTAGAAATTATGGATCATGCCATCTTGATCACTCATCTTGAGTTGACCAGGATTATTGCAAAAGCTGTAAAATGATGTCATCCTTTTTGAGCATTCCCAGTTCACCTCGCTCCCTCCTTTTTCTCCAAGACCTATCCGATTACATGAGAAGTTCAACAGAGATCTCCTCTGGCTATAATCATGTTAAATGTCTCCTACAACCATCAGCAGCACTAATACATTTGTTCATGCTACACTTCTATTCCTATACTGATGACACTCGAATCCTGCGTCGCCTGTGTCACTCATTGTTAACTTTAATTTCTTGTTTTTGAATCTGCAATGAGCTCTCCTCTAGTTCCTCTTACTTCTGCAGTCAAATTAGATAACAACCTCTCTCTAGTGATGCAGGTAAACTTAGTGGCTTCTAAAATGTTTATTTCAGATAAGGTTACTTAAAAAGATTCTTCCTTTAATGCCACTTCAATAACATGTCATCCTGGTTTCACACCATCACAAGCATATTATGAGGAAGCCCCATATTAAGATTTTCTAGTGGCACAGATCAACAAACTAGAACTGATTCATAATTAAACTGTCCATTGTCTGTCCTTTAGAAACTGGATCATGTGTTGCAAGTCTGCCACAAGCTTTGTTGGCTCCCACTCCAGCACATACCCACTTAAGGTGCTTTGAACTACCAATACAGCCTTCATTCAATGAGGTCTCTGTTTTAGATTAAAAGCTGAGGCAGCCTGATCCCTAAGGTCTAGTATGGGTCTGTTTCTGACAGCCCCCTTTTTCAAGTGACCAAACCTAAGAGGCATATTGCCCCTAATATGTGTAATGCCATACCCCTGCACGGGCAGTCCCAATCCAACCATCAGGTCTTTAGGATAGCAACACAAACCTGCCTCTTGGCAGGCTAATTCCACAACTGCTTTTGTCAGGTCCCCTGCTATCTGTCCTAGGCACCAAGAAGCCTCAGAGTGAATGCTGCGTTTTACATGTGGCACTATAACCCATGACACTGCTTTGAAAGGAATCTTATCTTAACCTGGTTATACTTGCTTCAGCCAACTCATTCATTTTAACCTCAACAAGAACATTGTACTACTTCACCTGTGGTATAATTCAGTCTTGACAAACGATATGAATCCCATGTCTTCAGATATAGTGCTCGCTGTAAAGATCAACCTGACCTATACAGCCCTCTTGCAAAACTCCATCCATTCCCTTAGCCCGGGCCAATTTGGTAGGAAGTTGTACACACACCTTTACATATTGAGACGTTTTGCAAGTTCCAAAGTATTTGATCTCACAAGTATAGCTCTCTTAGGTGATGTGCACTGTAGACCAGTGGTGTTCAGTTTTGGTCCAGGAGGGACCAGCATCTCTATGTAGCTACATTTTAATTCACGTACATAGTGGTTATCCTGAAATACAGTTTTGTATCCAGCCCTCAAGGACAGCCCCTGGTGCAGATTCGCAAGGCAGGAAACTACCTCCTGAGTGAGAGCAGTGGAATATCCCTGCACAACAAATGGTACTGTGGTGATGGCCCACTATGTGATATATTTACTTCGCTGCCACTCAGGCTGAAATATTGACATCAACAATCGGTTAAATTATGTACCTTTATGTGATTCTTTAAACCTCATGAGTGCACCAATATGTGTGCTTCTGACTGGGGGATTTAATCAAATGTGAATTACTCTTTTGTACATCTCCACATCTCAAGGACTGTGATAAGGAAAGGTAGTAAGCAGCAATGCTTGGGTTACTTACCAGTAATGTACATTATACTGGAATCTACTCTTCCTTTTCACAGTCCTACTTGCCCATTGATGGTGTGGATAACACCTTCATTCCTGGGAAGTGTGCGATATTATATGGGAGTGTCCATTCTTTCTCCTTTGATAATCAACCTTTACACGTAAACTCTGTGGATCCTAGTGCTATGCACAGAATCCTAATTTACCATCATAACGGTGGCACATTCTAAATCTGCCTAAGGGTGTCACCGGCCTATGAGCTCAGCTGCCTCATGTTCTGCCTCACTCTTGCCTTTCTAGATTGCCAGTGTTTTCTTAAAACTCAGCCCCCAAAAATGTATAGTTTGCCCCTTAAGGAAAACTCCGCCCACCATCACTTCCAGATGTGGCTGTCATCTAAACACCTCAAACATTTCACTCTACAACGGATACCATGCACCAAATCATGTAAGGTTTCTACATTTACAACGTCCTCTCATTTAAGGCACCTATGGCCAAGAAAATTAAGACAGCATGGTAGACAATTTGCATTCTTCCACAGACATCTGCACCCAGCTATTTTGTAGACAAGTCATTTGATGCTGAGCAATACAATTCAAACCCTTTTCCCAGTTCTTCCTTATTACACTCCCTGAAGCAGGAATGGCGTATTCCTTAGTGCCTCATTGTAAGAAAATGGACTATTATTTGGGGTGGGCAATTGTCAACCTCAAGGAATAAGGGTCCTAACTTCTCAAGGAGAACCCCAAAGTCACTAAGTTAGTTAGTTATATCTTTATTCGGATGTAAAAACAACCATAAAAGCACATAAAATACAATATACACAATACAAAAAATCAATAGAAATTTAATAAAGAACAATATAAAAACCTTTTCATTTTAAAAGGACAATATCTTAAAAAGCAATTCCCCAATAGCAGAAATTTTATTAATCAGGACTAGAACGCCTTGCTCTCAGGGCTGCATGTAAAAAACAGGAGACAGCAGATAAAAGAAGTTCATTTGATAAAAACTGTAAGAACACAAGTGTTGGATGATCTTGAGTAAAGTTCAGGGGTTTCTGTAAGGAGATATTAAATAATTTCCTTTGAATGCTAAAATATTTACATAGCAACACAATATGCAGGGTATCCGGTGGAGACCTATTGTCGCAGCCACATTGATGCGGTGTTCTAGGTTAGGACCATCCACTTGGGGTTGCCAAAAGATGATGGAGCAAATGAAATGGAAACCTGTCCCTCTCATTAAATACAAGGGCTCCATGGCTTGGACAAATTTCAAAGGTATAAACCCACATACCATCGGTTTCCTCAGCTCAGTGTTTTCACGCTGCAGTGCAGTCCATTCTAAAAACAAATCTCTCATCCTCTCTTAAGCTCTTGACAACTGAGGGATTGGGGATTAGGAAATACATACTCCCTACCCATAGTTACAAAGGCTGCCTTTACGTAGGTGATGCAGGGAATTTTAAGTGCGTGATTGAGAGATAACAATCTGTCAGGATCTGCCGGTTTAGCTGGGAACCCTTCCCGGTCCAAATCTTGATCCAGCAAAGCAAGGGTCAGAGGGCCGCAAAGTCTCCTATGTAACCTACACAAAGCTTTTGGTGGACGGAGAAAGCTGGGGTGCTGCTAGGCACCTTCAAGATCTGTCTAAGAAACCCATTCTCTGCCACCTTGATCTTATCAATACTCGTGTAACCCCACACCTCACAACCACATAAGACCATAGAGACACATTTAGCCTGGTAAAGCTGGACCAGGGTACACAGGGGCCAGGATCCCAGCCGCTGGGCAAAACCTACTACAGCACCCATAGCCTTGATGAGTTCACCCTTCCGCCCCTCAATCAGGGGCTTCCAGCTTTTATTTACATCAAACAACATCCCTAGATATGAAAAAGCCGGAACTTTGGTCAGTGTATGGTTTTCCACCCAAAAGGTTTTCGAGCTGGTGGATTGGGGCCAATAACCATAACATATGATCCTGAGAAATTTACAGCCAGGTCCAGATTATTCCTAAAAGCAACAAACTGATCCACTAATAACTGCTGGCCCACTGCGGTGCGAGCCATGAGAACACCATCGTCCGCATATAGTAGGACCGGGGGAGGCCCAGTATTCACCCTCAGGCAGTTTGCCTGCACAGAAAGAAGTGATTTTTCCAGCCCATTAATATAAAGGGTAAACAAAAAGGGGGCGAGAATATACCCCTGATGCACTCCCCTGCTGGTGCCAAATTGTACAGTTATTGCACCGAAGCTGTGGTGTTGGCATGCAGATCTGACAAGAGGATCACAACATCCGGGTCAATCCCCATCGCAAGAACCAGACACCATAGCTTCCTGCAATTGACTCTATCGAACGCAGATGTGAGGTCCATGAAGGCTAAATAAAGTGAACCAGGACGGGCAACAGTGTACTTGTTTATGATTAAATACAGATTTAAACACTGACCTGTGGGTGATTTGCCCGGCCTAAAGCTCCATTGCACCTCCGTAAATATGTCATTTGTGTCTGCCCACGACATAAGCCAATTTAAAAGGACCCTTCCACAAACCTTCACCGCTGCATCTATCAAAGATAGTGGTCAGTAACATGAGGGGTTATCCTTGTCCCCCGTTTTGAAAACCAGTACAATTACAGCACTCGAACATGAGGGTGGGATGCCCACTCTCACTGCCGCATTAAGTACTTGTGTCAAGACTGGCCCCCGAACCTAAATATTACCCAAAATCAAATGGGAGGGGGATATAACCTAAGGTCCGGGAGCCTTGTTATGCGACAGCACCTGGACACCCTGGGAAACCTCTACCAAAGTAAAGGCAACATTAGCTCTTCCCCTGAGTAAACTACCCTGCTTCTTCTCCCTGTCACTAAGTCCAAAGTTATAAATCCCTTTAAAATGATCGACCCATTGATGCTCTGAGATGTGATGGCATAAAGCTGGCCCCATAGCTTCAGTTAAGCAGGGCTTGTTCACTATCCTCCAAAACCAGGCGCTATCACTGGCTTCACAAGCCTGGGCTAGATCTTCCGACGCAACCTTGCGCAGAATGGATTTACGTGTAGCCAGACCTAGACAACAAGCTCCCTGTCTTTTAGGACCTGCTTCAGGGCAAAGAGATTTTGAACAATCATGGTCAAACCATTTTGGGTCCTTCGATCCAACATTTAATACAGGGGCCCTTAACAATGCTGATACCCTATGGGCAATTCCCGAAACGCGGACAAAATGCCCCCCACTAAGGAGACCAAATCCGGCAAGTGAATATCTCCCTCTGACACTCCAAAAAGAGAGTCGCATTAAATTCCAGGGGCTGTATTTGAGACCAACTGAACCTCCTACCTTGATCAGTGAGGGAGGGCTCTACTAAGGTTACTTCCCAGGGCCTAACAACAACCCTTGCCCCGCTATTGCTAGAGATAGGTGGTTATGATCACTTAAAATCAGAATTACACAAAAATAAAGGAGTAGAAACAAATATGTAATCGATAATAGATCCACAGCCCCTCCCCTTAAATTTGGGGAATATTCGGTGTTTGACCAAATCTACCAACTTCTCCAGTGCAAACGTTAAATTATAAGTACTAGGACTTGTATTTATCTCCATCCCTCCTTTGTGTGGACCATATGAAGCCCATCAATCAACATGCACCCAGGCTTAGTTTTATCCCGATTTAGGGTGCATGATCACAGATGGCAGTTAAACTCACCCCATAATATGAGCTTATTTCAATCAGAACCATGGCCTGACAACAGATCAAGAGCTGAATACAAGCAAGAGAGGTTGGATGCCCCTGTCTGCCCAACTTTACCATTGTAAAAATTAACCACTATTAATGGTGTAAAACCTGGAACAGATAACTCCAGAACCTGCAACTGGTCCACTACAGATCCTTAACATGACCAGACAAGTCTACTGATACAAATATGATTAATCCACCTTTAGCTCTACCTGACACTGTTGCTACTGCTGGAGAGAAATATGTTTGATATCCTTCCAGAAAAAAAGGTTATGTTCTTCCCAGGTTTCCTGCAAACAGATAGCCTGGTATGCCCTGACTAACAGCACCCAGTTGAGATCACTAATCTTAGAAGATAAACCAGCTATGTTCCAAGAAAGCAGCCTCAGATTATCCAGGCTGCCAATAAGAGTAACCGAGGAAGAAGTGATAGGTGTGATAGGCAAAGTGGATGACTCAGGATCGATGTATTAGTCACAGGATTCAAGCGGACAGAGAGTCAAATCTATTCAAAAGGGGCAAAGCCGGGGACTCCGCCGGGGCCAGTAAAGGTCCACTACACATGGTCAACCACTCCTACCCTGGTTCCTAAAACATCGACTCACCTTTTTTGGTTTATAAAAGAAACTAAGTGGAAGCGCCTGAACATTGGTGAGTCTAGAAGAAGTGCACCTAAGGTAGTCAAAACATGTGCAGCAATGGGGGGTTTGTTGAAATTAACCACAACACAATCACCCACTCACCTCTTTACATCAGGCCCCAACCAGCTACTCTCCTGACCATATTAATAGAGCCATACATCTCCATCCCCAAATTTGAATATAAGTTAAACCAATGAACCACTTTATTTCTTATCTTCTCAAAGGACTCCGAAGATGAGTTGTTTAGTGGGGGGAAATTCTCCAACACTTCCACGTACAGAGTGGCTTCCCCGGGCAGGTTAATTACCACCTCTGGCTTGGGGGGTAGGAAACGAGGTGCTGCAACTGGACATATCTCCTCAATGGATGCTAGGGAACCCACAGGAACAGAAGGCACTTCCGACAAAATCCTAGTTGACTGGAGAGCTTGGGGTATGAGAGCTCGATCATTACCATGCACTGCGGGTCTCAATGGATGCGCAGGGGCTATGATGCTAGGTGCCTCACAAGGTAAAGAGCTCTGGGCAGCATGAAGAGCAACAAAAACTTGTAGATGATCCAAGAGCTGTGACACTCGAGCTTCAATCAGTGCCAGCCTCAACATAATTGGGTCAAGCTTAGAGGTCAAAAGATCCCTAAATTTGCACAAGTAAGTGTCCTGAGAAGGGTCTGAATAACCCAGTTGCTGTGAATGGTGTGAGCTTAAAATTGTCTGCATTCCCGCATTCACTAAGGTGCTCTTCTGATTTGAAGCCTCTGTTTACATCTAGGTGTTATGATAGGGCTTGAGTGTGAGCTGTTAGGGTATCCCCCCTTTGGAGAAGCCTCTATGGTACCCTCCTGAGCACCTTCAACAAAAACTAGATCTAGCTACACCACAGGAGTCCGGGGACATACTAAGGGCCCCTGACCGGCTAGGAACACATGGCGAGGTAGAAGAAGGGCCTTCCATAGTTAGTGATAACCTTCTTTCTGCTAGTTCAATCTCTTTTGACACAACCCCAACAGCTTGAGGGAGAAACCCCTCAGTGGAAATTCTGGGGGGAGCCTGAGAAGGCATAACATTTGGGGCCCCTGCTTTTCTCTTTCCCATGGTACACTCGGGTAAAACAAAAAAGAGAGAAATAAAAATAAAGAAGAAACCCACCACAAAAAGCAACAAAGCTAATACACTGGTAATCTAAAGAAAGTTCCCCCTTCCTTAACAAAAAAAACACTGTCCATATAAATTGTTTGTATCCGAATTTTAAGGTTTACAGGATCCAGATGATCGACCGGCGAGTTCAGGGGGACTTCAATACCAGCCCCTACCGCAGGTGAGAATTTTAGTCAATGCACTAAAGGAGTATACCACAATATCCACGAATAATCAAGGCGAGGGTGCCAGCACGCCCAGGTTAAAGAAGTGCACAGGTTAACCCAAAAATTAAAAAGTCAAATTTAAGAAGTACCTGAGAGCAGCTGATGCAGCTAAATGTTCGAGCAGGTAGATACTTCTAGGTGATTAACAGCAAAACTGTGATTTAGAAAAACCAGGGGGGGGGTGGCCTCGCCTCACCGCTTTCTGGCGTGCACAGGATGGCCCTACCCAGGGACAGCCCTCGCACAGCGGGACTACTCTTGCGCTAAATAGCGCGTTGAGATGTGGGCATGGCCAAAGCGTGAAGTGCAGGTGTGCAGGTGAAGTGCAGCGGAGGGAAATAGCCCTCTCGGCTATTTCCAGCAAGCAGTAAACAACATCAATGAGCAAGCAGCCCCCAAAATTAACCTGTGCTCACCCTCCCTGTTAGCTATGGCATAGAGCAGACATGCTTATCTTAGGGAAATGTGTAAAGTATTTATGCAGTGCCAAAACAGAAGTCAAGACATCAAACAATAATAATCCCAAACCAAATTAGAAGAATAGAGTAGAATTGAATAAAACAAAATGACACCAAAATGACAAAACTCCAACAAGATGTACAAGAGATATGAAATTTTAAAGTTTTAAGTAAAATTAGCAACAAAAAGCACTAAGCGCCAATGATAGTCTGAAGAAGAAATAGACTCAATGACTACCATGATAGACTGAAGGCATGCCGACCACGATGGAGCAAGGTTTTATTACACCTAGCGGGTTTGTCTCAGTCCAAGATTTTGCCTTCTCACAATCTTTTTTATGGAGTTCAAAATCCTCCAACAGGGTATGCTAAACACTGTATCCATGGAAGGTGCATCGAAATCAGAAACATTTGGCACGAGACCCCTCTGATGCCTCCAGAGGTCCTTGAAGTCCGAAAATGTGCTTCATGCAGGGATAATTGGGCTTTTAGTAAATATTAAAAATAGTTGTCCGGATTCTGTAAAAAGCTACAGAGTATAATTTATAATCTGGACTTTGAAATTTTACAGAATTCAGCTACAGCCTTGACAGTGAAAATGGCTTTTAGGGCCTAGTCACTGGAGGAATATCTCAATTTTCATGAATAAATATCAGGCACCCTACCTTGGGTTAAACAAGGTGTACTGAGAGGTTATTTCATATTTAAAAGCAGGGTTTCCCGCTTGTCAAAAAGACTTGTTTTGGCAGGTTTGACAGCAGGTTTGTAGGCTGCTGCAGACAGTCTGTACATGGTAGGCCTGACCAGGGGCGTCTTTAATCCCTCTGTTTAGCAGCTTGAGCGGAGTGAGCGATGTGTGTGTGTGTGTCTCTCTCTCTCTCCCGCTCACTGGGCACTTCTGTGTAACATGAAACATTTATGTTTTTGTTTATGGCTCCTTTGACTGTATTCAGAGACTCTGGTCTTCAAAAAGCTCATAAATACAATCTCTTGTACTGGGAAGGGGTGGAGAGAAGGCTCGATGAAGGAGAGGAGGATGGGGTGATGGATGGAGAGAAGGAAGGATGGAGAGAGAATGGATGGAGGGTTTGATGAATACAGAGATGGATGGAGAACGGATGAAGGCTGGATGGGGAGAACGGATGAAGGCTGGATGGAGAGAATGGATGAATGAAAGAAGGATGAATGGAAGGAGAGAAAAATGTAGAGTGATGGATGGAAAGAAAGAAGGAAGGCTGGATACGTGCATAAATGGAAGGATAAAAAGAAAGGAAGAAAAACTGCAAGGATTGATGGAGGGAAGGAAAGATGGAGAAAAAGAAAGATGGAGAAAAGCAAGACTGCATGAATAGATATAACATAAGATGGGTGAATGCATAGAGAACTGTAAACAAAGGATGGAAAGAAAAAGGAAAAGCCAAATGGCAAAAGACAAAAGACAGAAAAATGATAGAGAGAAAATAATGCAAAAGGTGGAAAAAGCCAGTACTTTTTTAATTTAACAAAAACAGTTCCCCTATTTTTTGTTAAAAGGTAATCTTCCTGGAATGGTTAATTCCAACAGGTGAGATGCCTCAGCTGAAGTGGAAGTAAGGGTGTCTCCTGTGCTGTAAAGAGTAGGGAGGTAAAGACAGGTAAACAAGCCTTCTTGCCAGGGTGCCTGCTGCATTAAAGAAATGAAAATGAAGCTTTGTGATGACAAATATTAATTATTTTTTAGATGCATTGTAAGGGTGCTATAGTTGAGCTGCATACTGCCTGCTTTAAATATGCAGTTATAAAAAAATTGCACTGGGTGAAGTTTGTGTATACTAAAATCTATATTTTGGAATCATTTTTTTTATTTTAAATCTAAATCTTTTTGCGCCTTTGGTAGCAACCTATCTCATACTGTGTGTAATGCAAGTTAAAGATAGAGACTTACATATTCATAGTACTTTCTGTCACAGGCTAAAACCTTGTAGCACTAAATATACAAAAGTCACTAGTCCCCGCTGAGCCAGTCAGGATTCAATTCTGTGGCTCTCTGGTTACACACACAGACATGTATAGTTATTGCATTAACCAACAGAGGTTTCATAACAGAAAAGAGCAAATGTCAAAATCCCTTTCAGACGGCCATGGGGCAAGCATGAATTAGTGGGCCCAACTGTGGGGTTTCAGGCGTTTTACTCCTGATGTCCTGTGACCCGACCTAATATGAATTCTAAGCAACCGGGCAAAGCTCCCCTTCTGCACTTGACTCTCAGTAGTAACATAGTCAAGCAGTCCAAGGCACCTTGAGAGGGAGGTGGACACAAGAAAGTGAACACGGGATCACAACTCGAAATGCACGAATCAGTAATAAATCAATGTCCAGCCAAATACTCACGTTTATGAAAAAATACTGTTACTAACACAAAGAAAAAATACGACATTCACAAACAACTGCAAGTGTTTCATTAGACAGTCCCCCTGGTCCCACTCCATCCTCACTTCCAGCGGTAGCAGTTATTACCCATTCATTATAGGCAACATCCAGGGTAAGCCCCACTAGAAGTCTGAGTCTCAAGAGTCCACTACGACAATATTTTTAAAGTCAGCAGTGTTCCAATGCCACAACGATAATTTGCAGTAAGATCCCCTGGGGCAGCTGGCCCGAAATCAGTCTTACCTGCACCTCACAGGATCGGACGATCAGAGTTCCTGAGCAGCAGCCGATTCAGGTGAGTTTGTTGCACGTGGCCAAGCAGGTTGCACTTAGAGGTCAGAGAGTCCTAACACGTGGTCACGCCTCTGCAGCAACCAGAGGTTCTCAGCAGCTCCTCTTTGCAGGGTAAGTCTCTGGTTCCTCCTGCGATGTGGGGGGGGGTGATATGAAGCTCCTGGAGTGAATCCTTTGTCCCGGGCAGCTGTGCAGGGTCCCACAGTAGCCTCACTCCTCTCAGCCATGACTCTGACCAAGTCACATGACGTGCTGGTCTCGGTGACCTCCTCTGGCATACAGAGTGACTGTATCGTCAGGGTATATGAGCTCCAGCCCAATCAGCACAGTGAAGTCCTTGGCAGCAGCTCCTACTGGCGTATGGGGTCGCGGCCCACTACTGCACATGGGCTATGGCCCTTACCCTAGGGCAACCTTCTCACAGTGGCTCCTCCTGGCACACAAGGTTGCCACCTCCCACTACACACAGCTCAATTCAAGTCAGGCCTCTTCTGGCATAAAAGGGTCGTCAACTTCCTTCCTCACAGACCAACGACTCAATCGGTGCAGCAGTCGTCTCCTCACACCTTGCAAAGGGAGTCTACTCGACAGGGCTCCTCACTAGACCTCGCTCTCTCCAACGCTCTCCTCTTCCTCACAGGACACACTGGTCTTGCCAAGCAGGCGGGCGCTGGTGCTACAGGCTCTAGGGCAGGTGGTCTTGAACTCACTGGGTTATCTCCCATTAAACAGCAGGGAGACTAGCAGGCATACGTTTTGGTCACAGGCAGATGTCTTGCAGAGCTCCCTCTCCTCACACAGCCCGTCAGACTGCTTTGCAGATGACAATTTTAGCAGTCTCAATCTAGTCTTCTTATAGTCCATTTCCAGTCTGATTTAGAGTCTGGGTCTTTGAAGTTTATGTTGGGTATCTGCTTCTTCTGGAAGTGCCAACTCCTTTTTCTCTTGGAAGTAGTTTTTCACAGCAGGAGAGACTCCAAACTCATAGCCCCACAGCACAGGCCATGGGAGTGACTAGAGTTAACACCTGGATGTCAGTTACAGTGATGTGTGTATCAAAAAAGCCCTACTCTTTATGTTTCTCTTATCAGCCCCATCTCCCTCCTGGGATGTGCCCAGGCTCCTTTTTTGTGACCTCTCACTGAATCAAAGAGTACCCTTTGAAGTGTAATGGGGAAGCATGGCTCTCCCCTCTCCAGTGTGTGTCCCACCCAGCTTTCAGGAATGTTATATAACAATACACATATCTGTCTGGGGGGCTTATCTCCCTCATCTCCATGTGTCACCATGTAGGCCTGGGTCTTCTACAATGGAACCTAGGCCCCTTCATGTAGTGTACGATCCACAGGCAATGCATGTATACAACCTACACACACTGTACTACTCATGTACTGTACCACTCATAGGCACACATACATCCAGCACATTCAGTTACGATGCGCACACTGCTCAGTACTACATTATCCCTGTTCTGTACCCTTCTCAGGCACACATACACCCAGTGCTGATGCATCACTTTACCACAGCACTACACACCAAACCAATGAAGACCAAGAGTGAGTTAAGCATGCAGGAGCTTTAAACATGAGTGAGCCTGTAGGCCTCACTCCAGTGGCACAGGTCCTAAAGGACCTGTTCACTCCTACTGATCACTACATGGTTGTGCTGCTTAACTCCTAGTGAAGGCAGTAGCCTCTCACTACTATTAGGGTAGCACTTTGGGTGCCCATCCTGGTCCAACAAGACTTCAATCCGTGAGACAGGCCTATGTCATAGCACACACCCATGATCCGTGTTTGCCTATGACAACAAAGATCAGCCTTTGAGATCCAGACATCAGTACAGTTAGGCACTCAGGGCAGGGGTGCACGTCCATTACCACACAGAAGACTTTTCTGTCCCAACAGTGCATTTCCTACTGATCAGTTTTACCTCCATTTAATTTTCATTTAAGGTGTGCATTATTTTACATGCATTTGCCTGATGGTGAAAGACCAGCAAAATACAGAATATTTTGCTCTTTTTTTGCCCCGCCTTTGGCCCTACTTCCATGCTCACTGGCCATTGCACTCAGGATCACAGTTCCCATACGTTTTCAATGCACTTCATCCACTATATTCGGGACATGGTTTAAAGTGGAGGTATTTTTTTTTTCTGGCTACTCCCTTGAGACTGAAGCCATTGTTTCCAGGCCTACTCTGTGGATGGCACAATAGGTGCTGCAGGCCACACGTGGCATTTAACTTCCAGACCTTGGTTACATTTTCTAAAGCATGCACTAGAAACCTATAGACAAGTTAAATAAGTCAATTGGTGATAAGCCAATTTAACCATTTTTGAAAAGGAGCACGGGCACTTTATTCCAGTTTAGTAGGGGTAAAGTGCACAGAGTTATAAATCCAGCAGAACAGGGCACAAATTGGAGATAACCACACAAAAAGATGCCACTTCCTACACTCATTCTGCTTCAATACTAGAGAGTGCAGGATCCTGACAACTTCCATGTGTTGTGCAGAGAACCATTCTCAATGACTCAGTGTTGATTCAGCTACCCTGCCCAGAATCTAAAGCTGCAGTATTGGCATATTTTCATTGTTTATGTCCTCATATTTAGGCCAAATTCAATGCTCTATACTGCACATACATGTCATGGTGAAAAACGCACTATGTTCCCATGCAACCTGCCAGAGGAGACCATATTGGCTGTGCATGAAAATGTACCCAAATTGTAATATTATGCAATGTAGGGATGAAAGTGTGCCCAGAGGCACTTGCAATGGCTTCAGCTCCTCTATTGATTTCTTCACTTTGATAAACCTACGATTTCATATTATTCATATTTAATGTTTCATAGCAATATGAACATAATTAGTAGCAAAACAAGGCACAATTAATGAAGTTGTGAGCCCTAGCATCCATCTATGTGTCAGTCCTCGCAACAGGGTGTGGGAGATTGTGCGATCTGGGACCAGAAGCCGACTTCGATAACAGACAAAAGGAAACTGGATTGCATGTTTGAAAAACATGTACAAAGAGCAAACGGCTACAGCACCTCTGCAGAATGTCAGAACAATTAGCAAGAACACAAATCAATGGTCCAGAGGGGGGTGGCAAGCAGATGTTCTCACGCTGTGACTACAATCACCGAGTCACGCACGAGGAGGATCACAACAGAGGATGCGAGACTGATGGATTCGGGCTCTCTTCATCCTTCCAGACATTTTTCTCTAGAGTTCCAGCGCGGATTCACTTCTTCAAAAGGGACAAGTTCAGCCTGACGATGAATACAAACTTTTGGAAACGGAAACTCGCCTGTGGTTTTCCTATCGCACATCACTTGAGGTGCTTTCTACTTCAGTAGCAGGGGTTGTGATTATTTGCACGGAAGCTTGTCTCTTTAGGACTGTTTATTCTCTACTTCTATATGGAGAAATACACAAAATGTCAGGTGGATAGATGTCCGTGCAGAGGAGTGTGGGGAGTAACGATTGCAAAGTTTGAGTTGTCTATGTCACTTGGAGCCCAGAGCTGAAATACTCTTTGTGACTGAGCGCTACATACCTACAATCTTTCGTTATGTACGCCCCCCAATACTCTTCCCTTGTGCACCAAATTTTGAATGAGCATCGCAGAGGAAGAGGAGTCATAGGGAAGCCATGCACAACACGCCATCTTCCCTCCTCCCTCCAACTGAATTTATGAGTAAAATTTACCTGACGTCCTTCTACCCACCCATCACTCTTGCTAGCACCCTCCCTTATCCAAATACACGGAATGTGCCCGGTCTCTTGCCACGTATTGACGCCACCATTGCTAGCCCCATTCTCTCTCTCAAAAAATGAAATATACCCACACTACCCTCGACAAACAGCCTCTCCATCCCAATACTTATAAAAAAACAATACCTAGCGTCCTTCTCCGATCTCTCCCCCCCACCACCCGCTGTGGATACCCCCACCCCCCGACCCGCCGAGATGGATCAGTCTGAGATTAATCCCAATGTGATTAATGGACCCAGAAATAGCACGGAACTGAGCCAATGGGACTTGTGGCAATCAGAAAGAACCAGGCAGCACATTTAAGATGGACCTTTCTGTGCATGCTGCGGCCATTAAGGGCTTATTCTCCCCTCTCTCTTCCATAGCTCCCATCCAGTGTGTCCCTCAGGTTCATGGCAGGCTGCCTATTCAGAGAGCCCCCGACTCATCTCCTAGGCCAAATATTGCGCCCTCGTTGGAAATGATGCACACTCATCCAGCCGTATCCCTCTCAGTTGTCATCACCATGGGTGATGGTACTTTGAACCCTTCTGACAGCCTATGTGCATTGATGCGAAGGATCATCTCTGTCTTACCATATATCTCAATACTAAAATCATATCACAATTCCTGTTCTGACACTGATATCCCCATACCTCTCTGCCATGAACCCTATCTTTTGCGTCTGCTGTGATGGAAACAGTTCTTCTAATGCTCTTTAATCCTATCCTAGTATCTCCACCACAGACAAACGTTCACTTACTTCTCCAACATGATTCCCACGCATAGTGGGAAGTAATAACACTCCAGCGGTTTTAAACAAATATTTGCATTTTTAGCTAACCTCAGTTGTTTAAAGTGAGTGAAAGGGAGAATGGTAGAGGGCGCGATCCATCACTCCTGTTTATTATGCACTGAAATGTGGGTAGGGGGGGCAACAGTAAGTAGTAGGCAACTGGCTGAATGACAAAATATTCAAACTTTTCCAAAATATGAAGTCCTTGTGACACTGACTCCAAAGCAGTGTATTACTAGAGGGGTAAATTGCAGATTATAAAATCCAGATGCAGTGGAGATGAAACTACAGTTGCCACTAGACCACCAAAATATCTTACCCCTTCTCTTGAACTCTTCCTGCTAAGTGCAGCTCAGACACCAAGGGTGCCATGTGTGTATATTTTTCATTCATTTCATTTGGTCTTCCCTTTGTGAAGGTCCATAAGGGCTTTGTGTGAAAAAGAGTGTCAATGTGGAGTGGAGGATTCTGCTAAACATTTGCTGTGAAGGAACACTGACAATGCACGTTAGTGTGATACAAAGCGCCCTAATAAATAAACATTTGTAGTTAATTAAATAAGTTAAAAGAGCGTAACCTACCTGGGTTTCTATTTATATCACATCCCCAACCTGTACATACTTTAGTGACCTAGTTTAAGGTTAACGACAGTTGCTTCCCAGCGAGGTCAGGTTGCACTGGTTCTTTGCTATGTATTGTTCTACTGCGATGCATTTGGAAAGTTCTAATTTTGGCCCGAGAAAAGTTTGTTGCAGAAAAAATAACAATGCGCATCTTAATGCTGTTGGATTCCTGTAATTTTGCCATCCTTGATTTGATCGCCCTTCTGCCCCTATCTTATTTACGGCATTCACAATAGATAACGGAGTAATTACAACCTTGGCCGCCCTGTCTATAATTATAAAGTGACTGGTGGGGTTTATTTCCGGTAATTCGGAGAATGCAGCGCGGTAATTACTCTCTCTGTTTGTTCTCTCTAATTGTAAGGTTCTATGCAGACAAGCGTGATTACTCGGGGGGGGGCTCGAGGGACAGCTGTGCGCCCTTCACAGGCCCTCCCCGCTCAGACGCCCCGTGTGCCCTGGAACAGAGTGCAAACGGCAAATCAATTCTCCACTAAACCCAATTTCACTCCTGCTTATACAATATAACTAACTCGGATATTAGTGTACATTATTAGATCAGCGTAGTTCAAGGAGCCACACAAGGTACTCCCTGCAAGATAACGCAGGGTCATGGGTATACGTAACCCCTAACGTCATATACCAGCACAGCAAAGAACCCAGAGCATGGAAGCACAAGTTCATCTAAATTTAAGTGATATCGTTTGTCACCGAGGGGCCTGTGCGGTCTTTCGTGCTGGAAACGTGTGCTGTCCCCAGCTGCTGTTGCAGGATTCATTTTGCAAGATTAAACTATGCAATTTTAAACACACGAGTGAAGGGTGTGATTTAAACTTATTTTCTGCCTAATTAGGATTCTAGCTCTTCAATGTGTCTTCGCCAAGCTGCTGCTGCTGCCGCTGCTGACAGGCGACACTTAGGTGGCCGCTGGAATTCTCAAAACGTTCCCTGTCTCTGCTCGACTGGAAACCGAACGTGCTGGTGGAAGATTCTATTTTTGACAGCAGTGGGGAGCAGCGCCTGGAGACGGGGCTTCTGTGCCGTTATGCAACTGGATACAGTGAAAGAGCTGGCATGTTTAAATGCCCCTAGAGGCTCTAACGAGAGGCTTTTCATTTAAAAATATGAGGCGGTTTTTGGGCTCAATGAATGGGCGAAGCATATAGTGTTGAACTCTTAAATTCCTTAAAGGCGGCTTTATTGAAATAGGTGCGCATCACAACATTACCTGGCAGACCGCCTTATGACTCACCCCCACCCCTACGGTCCCCCCAAATGCCCACCCCACAGCCATCTCATTTAATTGTAGTGCATTTCAACATTTCCAACTTTATATTTCCCCTACAGCCTATGACTGGTCTAAGGAACCAAGCGTCCTAAAATGAACTTTGAACTACCTGCCTACCCTCCCTTTGCACATGGTTCAACAACTAACAATGCCAACCAAACTTCTGACAATTCCTGCAAAACTTTCCAGGCCACCGCAAAGCACCTGCTCCAAGCAACAGCATACATATACAGAAACCCTGCACACCGGTCTCAACAGCTAGGCCCAAAATACCAAATCCAAGAATTGCATACCCCGAAACTAAGCTAAAGGGGACAGGAGGGCAGGGAAATATCACAATCTCCCTGCCCCCTGGAGTGTCTTCACAGAATCAACTGCATGAAGTTTTGACATGAACGCAGGTGTGATTGGTGGCTAATGTTTAGAGGGGTTATTAAAAAGGACACACACTGTCAACAAAAGAATATGAGTTTTGGAAATTATTACTCTCATGACATCTAATAAGAAGGCACAGACCTCCACCCACAATTTAAATTAGCGGAGGTGATGCAGCTTCTCAGGGTGGTGGGGCAGCTCAACCCTGTGGTTGGTGGTGAGGCCACAACAGCGGCGGCCACTTGTGACGACGTTTGCCTATATGGGTGGGCCGCAGACATTCCGGCCTCACCACCAACCTCAGGTTCGAGCCGCCCCACCACCCTTAGAAGCTGCATAGTCTCTGCTAATTTGCCGTCGACTACTGACATCTTAAAACCTGCTCAACTGTCATAAACCATGACTCGCTCCTGATAAGCACTACTTGCACTATTATAAATGGAAAAAATCACCACAATATCCCTGCCCCAGGTCACCAAAACCTAAAATCGGTGCAGGGCCCCCAACTGGGACCCTTAAATAATTTGGGGCTATACTGGGCTACATACGTATCCCAACACAAAATGGCAGTCTTTCAAACTGCACCACCCTCCCAACCTGCCCAGGGGGCAGACCTCCTGGTGGTTGGCTGCCCCCGAAGCCCCTCTTATGCAACAATTTTGACAAGAGTGTCTTCACAGAATCAACTGCATGAAGTTTCGACATGAACGCAGGTGTGATAGGTGGCTAATGTTTAGAGGGGTTTGCACATATGGCTAATTGACACCTAGTAGTATATTTATGGCGCCTTTAGCAAGAAATATAATAAGCAGTTCCAATGACAATGCACATTTGTTTCCCTTTAGGTTATGCAAGCAAGGACAAAATCACAACAACCTCAGTACTTTTTCATTGGATTGTGTGTACTTATATTTACCAAGTAGACAGTCACTGTAAGAGAAGTGGTGAAAAGGTTCTGGCATAGGGAATGGCCAGAAATATGTTTACTTTCAGTGAATGATCCCAACTTCCCTCTTTGATTGAAATCTTGTGCTGGGGATGTCTTAATAAATCTACCTACCACTGCACAATTTAATTTCATAGATCCCTCTGTTGGTAGAATATTACTGCAAAAGAATGCCCCAGAGGAGCCTCTGCTGTCACTATACCGCTTACATCAAAAAAAGCAGAGAGGGGCCCTACTAACCCAATGGGACAGGGCACCGTATGAGACTATTCAGTCAAAGGCAAACTCCCATTCGGTTTATATATACAGTTTCAAGCACGTACAACACTCTCACTCCAGATTCATTCAATATTTCATGTGCATCCCCAATAGCATTAAGGTACAACACCACACCTATATTCTCGAATAAAAAAAGAGAGAATATTCTCTTGACTTTTTATTCATATGCCAGATCTCATTCTAAAACCAATAAACAAATCGTATATCAGTGCACATTCATGAAGTATATAAAAATACAGATTAAAACTCCAAACTTATAAGTCCCTACTAAAAAAGGAGGAGGGGCCCTATTTTACAATAAAAAACATTACATTATAAAACACATAAACATAGGGTGGAAGAATACAATAAACAACAACATATGTTTTTACTGTCACCGATCTTCTTGGGTCCTTGTTTGCATAACAAAGTGTCACCAAATCATTAATGTCTACAATGTTCTTTCAATGCCCTCCAGATTTGGTATCAAATTCTGCATCGATGCGTTTCGGCGGATACCCCAATTTTTAGGCCACCTTCTTCAGGATAAATACATTTTCTCCCATACTTTATAATAACAACCAATACACTTTTTCAGCCTGCCGATGTGCATGCCGTGTGGTCACATATTTTTCGTATTTTCACATTCCCGTCTGGACTCAATTTAAACCAGTTAATATTAGCCCCAGCGAAATGTCTTTCCGTATAACTCGGTTGAGGAGTTGGTGAGTATGGTCTGGGAAATGGGTTAATTCACACTATATTTATTATTTGGATAATTTCCGTCCTGTATTCTTAATATTAACAGGAAGCAGGGTTCTTTTGTATAACCTTTACGGTTCTCAGGGCTCGTGTATCGTCCTCTCTCAAACCACATACATACATGTCTCCCTCCCCCCAGGGGCAGCAAAGTGTCTAGCTATGCCACTGTCTAGCATATATGACCATTAACATTTAATTCTAAGAAATATCATCACTCATTATTCCCTGCACTGCTATCCTCGCAGTGCGTAGACTTATACATGTTTGTAGTTCTCTGTGCTAGAATCTTTCTGCTACTTAGTAGGTCTCACATTTACTAACATATGTACGTTCTCTGAATTGATGCTTTAACTGACTTGTGTCACAAATAAATCACATACATAGTTCTCTGAAAGGATAAGCTTCTGAACAGGATGTCCCATTGATTGTCTTTGGAGCTGCAGAGTGATTGTCCTTGTGTGGCACCACTTCTGTGCGGTCAAGTAGGTAAAACCGCAGTCCAAAGTTTTCAGCCATCAGAAGTCACCTCTGCTGTTGAGTAGCTCATGCCACACTGTGCAGCTAAAGCAGCAGTCAAAGCAGAAGAGGCCACCAACCTATCAAGGAGAGGTAAGACCGCCCTGGAAAGACCGGTCCCGAACCAAACGGAGCAGGCCCAGAAGCATATCCACAGTGGTGGAGTGTGTGGCTCTGACAGTAGGCAGGGTTTTAATAGCTGGCCCCACCCATCATTCGTTCAATGGTTTTGAGTTCTCACAAGAGGACGAACACTCACAGGAGGAACCAGTGTCAACGTAGGTAGCGTGACAACAATGATCAGTATTCTGGTTGTTTGTGCATGCCCACGTTGCTTGTTCTGCCCTAGTGAGCAGTACGTCCTGGTCACTGTTGCCCTAGCTCATGAGGCAGTGTGCTGTTTGCCACAGCAAAAGGTTGTCAAATACATTTAGCTTCCTGAGTTGCACAACACCACAGATCATATTCCTAGAACAATATCTCTAGGCTTACATCCAGCACTATCTTTATGCCAAGCACCTTTCTCCTGATTATTACACCGGAAACCAGAGGCCTACCGACATCTGTCAGCAAAGCAAATAGGTTCAAGGGATTCACCTGAACACATTAAAGATTTTTTTTTTTTTACGATTATGATCATAGCACATGCTTTGTGTCACATGTATGGTTCTGTGATTCATGGTAATAATTGTGTGGTTGTGATTAAATGAAAATGCCTTGGTAGTCTTATCAGCTCCTTGGCTAAAAAGTAAACACTTCTGTGCACTTCAGGACAAGGCTCAGCTAAACCACTTTACCATGTGCAGCACAGTGAGCGACAATTACCTATGCAGTCCACAAGGACTTTATATGTGCTAAGAGCTTTCCTTAGCGCTTCCTCATAAATTCTGTAAATCTCTCTTTCAATGACTACAATAACAAAGCATCTGCTGCTCACTGCAAAATATTCACTTGTAATTCTCTGTCAGTCAAAGCTGAACACAATGACTCCTGGGCTTCATGCCCACAGCCCGCCTAGATGGCCTTGACTCCTGCATTGCTAGCTGCTTTTGCTCTCAGCTCTCTGCCACCACATGCTACCTCCTATTTCAAAACAACAATAGAAACACAGCTCTATAGAGTACATGGAGCAAGAGTAGCATCAGCATCTTTAACATCTTTGCATACAAAGATGCATTTTCCATTCTGGTGGAAATGTGTTGGCGGCCATATTCTGAAATGTCAAGGACATGTGGGAGCGGATGAATCACCTAACGGCAGCAAGCAACGCCCTCTGCTGGGGAATCTCCTGGCAAACAGCTGTGGCCCTGGTGTGATGGACTTAGGATCTTTTTGAAGGGTGATATGGATTTTGTATTTTTACTCCGGGTTCCCTTGCTCTTGCCCCTTGACAAGCATATTCATTTTTCAGTTTCTTATTTATAGTGGTTTTGAGTACATAATTATTTAGAAGGGATAGCAAATATACACACTACATGAGAATGTTCTAATGTTTTCATTTCTTTCAATCGCAAGCAGCCCCAGTCCACTGCTGGACTAACATCAGCACTTTCATTGGCTAAATTTTTTTCTTTGTGCAACAAGTCCAGTTCTTGCCTGCCAACCAGGACTCATATTGTCTGTGAGCAGATGTCTGGTTGCTGGCCAATCGGTCTGCTGGTTGCTTGATCCTTGTGATCCAATTTCAGCTAGCTATACAAAACAGTAACCCTCAAGATATCTTTAAGCAAGAGTACAAATATGATGGACATAGCTATATATGTTTTGTGCGCTCAATTATTTCCTAATTTTTCTGGATTCTTGGAAAATGTTAATATATTTTGAACATCAGAATACTCTCTGTAGACAACACTTTTCCTTTAAATTAATTAACAGAGAATCACAGTAGCACCATCCTCAAATCTCCTGCACACGCCCCCATGTCAGAAACAATTTGTTTTCTGTTAGTCATTTTACTTTGTGAATGTGGACTGCTTAACAATCATGGCACTTTTTGCATAGTTGCAACTCACAATCTATTTCCCTACCAGATTTGGGGTCAGATGTACGACTATAGCATTTTGCAACTCGCAAATTGCTATGTACAACAGTGTCTGAGACACTGTTTGCGATTACCAATGGGGTTGCAAATTGCATGCCTCATGAATATTAATGAGGCTGTCGCAATTTGCGACCCCATTGGGAATGGCTAGCACTCCCAGGGATGGTGGCCTGCTGGGGTCAGCAGACCACCATGTCTGGGACTGCTTTGCCAATAAAGCAGTTCTTTTTTTTAATTGCAGCCCGTTTTCCTTAACGGAAAACGGGATGCATTTAAAAAATAAAAATGAAACTTTTCAGTTAAATTTTTTAAGGGCAGGCAGTGGTCCCTGGGACCACTGCCTGCCCTTAAAAAATATTTGCGCATGCATTCCCAAAGGGGAAGGGGTACCCCTTCCCGTTTGCGAGTGCCTTACCACTCTTCTGAGAAGGGTGGTAAACTGCGAGTGTTTTGCGACCGCAATTGTGGTTGCAAAACATTCATACATAGGTTTTGGAGTCGCTATTAGGAAGGGACGCCCTAGGAACGCCCCTTCCTAATAGCGAGTTGCTAACCCTATTTTGCGAGTCGCTAATTGATTAGCGACTCGCAAAATAGGGTTGGTACATTGGCCACATGTTTTTTGCGGTCGCAAACGGGCCTAAAACCCCTTGGCGACCGCAAAAAACGGTTGTACATCTGGCCCTTGGTCTACTAATTCTTGAAAGGTGCATTCAATTGGCTTCATCTTTAATATCCATAGTCATATTTTTGGCTTGTTGTGGTTCTTCCCTGTTTAGTACGTATGTAATTATTGCTTCCATTTCATCTATCCTCTTCCCCATATGATGGTAGCTGGCGCAGGCATTTATGTGGCCTGTCCTGAAGTGCCTGCAATGTTATATTTATAATGCACTTAATGGCTAAGTCAGTTATCCTTGCCTTTGTCTGGTCTATACTTGTCCAGGAACTGGACTTTTTGAATATAAATAATAGGAACCTTCAAATTCTTTTAGCAGTTAACCATTGTGATGAGTGTAGAAAAAGTGAGGTAAAGGCAACATTAATATGTATTTGTGTAAATAATCCAACATCAAAAATTTGATGTTCATAAGGCGGGAAAAGGAATTGAGGCAGGAGGTGAATTGTGGGAGAAGAGGGCTGTAGAAGTGATGAATTAAACTGTGCAACCTATGAAAGATTTTTAGCAGTGGCATCTTTCATTTGCAGAAGAGTGAGTTCAAGCTGCTTTCATTGTCTTGCCACTTTTTATGGCAAAACGGCACAATTCTAGGTTATATGCTTAATCTTGTCTGCAAAGAAAAAAAAACATTCCTTTTATCTTTTATTCCATATGTTAGCTTGATATTTTTTAAGATTCTTTTTCGGTGTTTAGCATGCCAGGTGCAAAAAAAGAGAAGATGGTGATGTGTTCTTTAAGTACATGAATGCTACTTGCATCTATGACAGTTTTTCATAGGGTTCCAGGTATCATGTGCCTAAAAAATATTTATTTCCTGGGGACACCCTTTATGTTTCTATATGTATGCCCAATTTTGCTTCTCAGAGGGACTTCAGCATGTTTTTAGGACTCCATTTTTTTTTCTTTCAAGCTCGGTAGGAAGTGCTTAATTTTTAATAAGAGGAAGACCTGGGCCCCATTATGTAAAGGGCACACTCACTGTTTCCACCGTGGAGCACCTTAAACTAGGTATGTGAGATCCTGAACACAATGCAGACCCCAAGGAGTTGACGGTGCAGCAGTTTCTCGGGTAAGTGACAAAGGCCTTTTTTGCTTTTCCAATAATTGTTTGGTAAAGGTTTTCACTCATTGTTTCATTCACATGTCGGAGGAGTGGTAAGTGCCCTAAACGTTATCCTTTCCTGCTGAGATGGAACTGGATCAGACACTGATTTTCAAGAATTTGTGAGTGTTAAGGCCAGAGAATGACGAGGACAGGAGCTCAAGCTTGTGCTGATAATTGCTGATTTTATTTCTATTTACGCATTGTATGTGTCTCAAGCCAGCAAAAGCAAGGTAAAGCAAAATTAATTTTATTAGATCTTTTTATTTTCCTTTGAAATTGTTGCCCAATAAATAACAAATCATAGTAACATTAAACAACTAGAAGGTTAACATTTGGTGTAATTATTATCCATACAATCTTGGTTTGTGTTTATTTTATATCTCCACATTTGTACTGCTGTCATCTTGTATGTGAAGGGTGGGTTGTTGGCAGGGACTGGACTGCGGCCAGGGCCAGCTCACAACCCACCACTTATAGTCACCACACACGTGTTGGCGAAGTGCAGCAGTAGTGCACTGAATACTTTCTTTTTCACGTTGTTTACAGGATTTCCGAATCCTATGCTGAATTATGCCAATCCTGAGGCCCAGAAGTGTACATAGGTTGTGATACTCATGGTAAGAAACCCTTTAAACAAAAAAACCCCAAATATATACATATATATATATATATTTCCAACCAAAGGGCAATGCAGGAAATCTACGCAAGGACCAAGCGGCACACCAGAGGACTGTACACAAGTTTATTGTGCACACAGAACAACGCGTTTCGGCGATGCCTTTGACAAAGGCATCGCCAAAACGCGTTGTTCTGTGTGCACAATAAACTTGTGTACAGTCCTCAGGTGTGCCGCTTGGTCCTTGCGTGGATTTCCTGCATTGCCCTTTGGTTGGAAATAATTTGACGGTTGCTGCCACCGTCGCATGCACCGGCATCGCTGGCAGGGATTGGCTCAGTGCAGCGCTTTGCTACGAACATGTATATATATATATATCATAAACAGGGTGCTCAGCACTTGGGGGTGCACTCGGGGGGTCGTAATCCACCATGAACGCTGCCTGCTTTCCGACCAGAGTACGCCTGACGCGTTTCGGGAATCACCCTTCTTCATAGGCAAATACTCGATTTTTTACACAGGTGCAGACACTTTATTTAAAATGTTCGCCCGCCAATGGGCTTCTAGATAGAAAGTCCCAGTGACTCTTGGGAATTGTAGTGCCACAAAGTCTGTAAACCCCAATGGGCAGGTATGTCGCAACATCAGCCCTAGATGGGCCGCGGGGCATCAGCGGCGTTCTAAATCCATGGTCGGCCTCCCCACGACGACGTGTATATCACGCCCGTGGCCCCCAACTTCTCCTGGGGTGGTGCAACCCTCCACGCCCGTAGCCGGCGCAAAATACATCATAAACAGGGTGCTCAGCACTTGAGGGTGCACTCGGGGGGTCGTAATTCACCATGAACGCTGCCTGCTTTCCGACCAGAGTACGCCTGACGCGTTTCGGGAATAACCCTTCTTCATAGGGAAACACTGGATTTTTTACACAGGTGCAGACACTTTATTTAAAATGTTCTCCCGCCAATGGGCTTCTAGATAGAAGGTCCCAGTGACTCTTGGGAATTGTAGTGCCACACAGTGCTGAGCACCCTGTTTATGATGTATTTCGCGCCGGCTACAGGCGTGGAGGGTTGCACCACCCCAGGAGAAGTTGGGGGCCACAGGCGTGATATACACGTCGTCGTGGGGAGGGCGATCATGGATTTAGAAGGCCGCTGATGCCCCGCGGCCCATCCAGGGCTGATGTTACGACATACCTGCCCATTGGGGTTTACAGACTGTGTGGCACTACAATTCCCAAGAGTCACTGGGACTTTCTATCTAGAAGCCCATTGGCGGGCGAACATTTTAAATAAAGTGTCTGCACCTGTGTAAAAAATCGAGTGTTTGCCAATGAAGAAGGGTGAATCCCGAAACGCGTCAGGCGTACTCTGGTCGGAAAGCAGGCGGCGTTCATGGTGGATTACGACCTCCCGAGTGCACCCTCAAGTGCTGAGCACCCTGTTTATGATGTATTTCGCGCCGGCTACGGGCGTGGAGGGTTGCACCACTCCAGGAGAAGTTGGGGGCCACGGGTGGGATATACACGTCGTCGTGGGGAGGCCGATCATGGATTTAGAACACCGCTGATGCCCCACGGCCCATCCAGGGCTGATGTAACGACATACCTGCCCATTGGGGTTTACAGACTGTGTGGCACTACAATTCCCAAGAGTCACTGGGACTTTCCATCTAGAAGCCCATTGGCGGGCGAACATTTTAAATAAAGTGTCTGCACCTGTGTAAAAAATCGAGTGTTTGCCTATGAAGAAGGGTGATTCCCGAAACGCGTCAGGTGTACTCTGGTCGGACAGCAGGCAGCGTTCATGGTGGATTACGACCCCCGAGTGCACCCTCAAGTGCTGAGCACCCTGTTTATGATGTATTTCGCGCCGGCTACGGGCGTGGAGGGTTGCACCACCCCAGGAGAAGTTGGGGGCCACGGGCGTGATATACACGTCGTCGTGGGGAGGCCGATCATGGATTTAGAACGCCGCTGATGCCCCGCGGCCCATCCAGGGCTGATGTTACGACATACCTGCCCATTGGGGTTTACAGACTGTGTGGCACTACAATTCCCAAGAGTCACTGGGACTTTCTATCTAAAAGCCCATTGGCGGGCGAACATTTTAAATAAAGTGTCTGCACCTGTGTAAAAAATCGAGTGTTTGCCTATGAAGAAGGGTGATTCCCGAAACGCGTCAGGTGTACTCTGGTCGGACAGCAGGCAGCGTTCATGGTGGATTACGACCCCCGAGTGCACCCTCAAGTGCTGAGCACCCTGTTTATGATGCATTTCGCGCCGGCTACGGGCGTGGAGGGTTGCACCACCCCAGGAGAAGTTGGGGGCCACGGGCGTGATTATACACGTCGTCGTGGGGAGGCCGATCATGGATTTAGAACGCCGCTGATGCCCCGCGGCCCATCCAGGGCTGATGTTACGACATACCTGCCCATTGGGGTTTACAGACTGTGTGGCACTACAATTCCCAAGAGTCACTGGGACTTTCTATCTAGAAGCCCATTGGCGGGCGAACATTTTAAATAAAGTGTCTGCACCTGTGTAAAAAATCGAGTGTTTGCCTATGAAGAAGGGTGATTCCCGAAACGCGTCAGGCGTACTCTGGTCGGAAAGCAGGCAGCGTTGATGGTGGATTACGATCCCCCTCCGCCCCCCGAGTGCACCCTCAAGCACTGAGCACCCTGTTTATGATGTATTTCGCGCCGGCTACGGGCGTGGAGGGTTGCACCACCCCAGGAGAAGTTGGGGGCCACGGGCGTGATATACATGTCGTCGTGGGGAGGCCGATCATGTATTTAGAATGCTGCTGATGCCCCGCGGCCCATCCAGGGCTGATGTTACGACATACCTGCCCATTGGGGTTTACAGACTGTGTGGCACTACAATTCCCAAGAGTCACTGGGACTTTCTATCTAGAAGCCCATTGGCGGGCGAACATTTTAAATAAAGTGTCTGCACCTGTGTAAAAAATCGAGTGTTTGCCTATGAAGAAGGGTGATTCCCGAAACGCGTCAGGTGTACTCTGGTCGGACAGCAGGCAGCGTTCATGGTGGATTACGACCCCCGAGTGCACCCTCAAGTGCTGAGCACCCGGTTTATGATGTGTATATATATATATATATATATAAATAAATATACACACACACACACAAACACTTTAATTTTATTACATGTGCGGAACTTTGTTCCACCCATATCCCCCCATACCACATGGGCCTGTTCACTCTGCTCCCTTATGATCTTTTTTTCTATTGCTTGGTGGACCATGTTGGGTAATGATGACTTCAACAGAATTGTTTCAATGACAGAGTACGGAAACTGGAAAGCCCCAAAGACAATGGAAACTCACAAATCTTCAGTTGCTTCAGAGCCGTGATCAGTGGATGACATGGAGCCATCTCAAATTGAATGCTTCAAAAACAAAGTCTCACATGTGGCGATTGAAAAAATTACGACCCACTGTCCGACTGGCCTGACGATCTGGGAACACCTCCTAAAGTATCTAAGGAAGTAAGAAACCTTTGAATTACCATGGACTCCAAGTTATCAATGAATGCCCAAGTGGACAAATTAGCACAATCAAGCTTCATTACCATGAAAACTCTGCGACGCATCGTTCCCCCACCTCCGATTTCCACACAAGGTTCTGGCTACTATCTCTCTTGTACAGTTTAAACTTGATTACACAAATGGCCTCTACCACGGTTCATCTTTATCAACTATGAAAAGACTACAACAGATTTAGAACTGTGCTGCCAGACTACTACTACTTGTAAAGCCACACGCCCCCATCTCCCCTGCTTTGAAGGCCCTACATTGGTTACCAGTTGCCAGAAGATCCACTATCAAGCTGCTCTGTATCACCCACAAAGCAATACAAGGAACTGGACCACTTTTCATCAGGAATAAAATCACCAAATACATTCAACAAAGGAACCTCAGCTCAAGATTGGTACCTCACCACAAAACCCCATCATACAAGAAAAAAAAACATAGGTGGTACATCGTTCTTTGCTCAAGCAGCCAAACTATGAAATTCATTACCCCCAAACATAAGATCCACAGAAAACTATCTTACCTTCAGAAGACTACTCAAGAGTTGGCTCTTTCATACATAACCACCATACTCAAACTTAATGTACATCATATCCCTGTGTTTGTAAACATTTATAACTTGATTATATGAATGTGTCTAGATATGTGTATTTCTTTGTACAAATATGTATAATAACTATGGTTTTAAAATGTATAGATACTCTTTAGGTCAGCTAATAAATGTATATATTACTTATAGTTAAATATATATCCTCCATTACGGGAGCAATAGACCCTGCAGGGCAGCCTCAGGAAAAGGGAACACAGCACCCGTAAATCCATTAAACAACAAGAAGAACGCAGAGGCAAAATCTTTGGATTCTCTCGGTTTATTCCACAAAATGGAAGTGGCAAAATACGTCTTCTTGAAATAATCCTGACGCGTTTCGGCTCCATTTATGAGCCTTGATCACAGATGAAAAGGATTACTAAGGTAGGTAATCGCATGCTTTATATGCAAGTTTTCAATGTGCCCAGTAGTCCTCCAATAATTTAACATCCAGCATACATTGTAAAATACTAAATTCCTAGCGCAATTGCAGTTATTAATGTCAAGGTCAAATACCATCCAAAACGCTGCAGTGGCATTGTTCATGTGCAAGCATGCTGGCAATTAAAGTGACTACGTGCACATAGGCTGATTAAAAAGCATTTCTTTATACATTCTGCCACGATGAAAATAATCTTGCAAACAGAGGGTTCCAAGACCGTAAAGGAGGTTATTACTCCTCTTTTCCCCCTTACTCATATCTCGCTGTAAAAATTCTGGGGAAATCCTCTTTGTGAAGTAGAAACAAGCGGGTCATGCTCCAAAGTCGGTATCAAACGCCAACACAGTTTCTCCATTACGGGAGCCATCTGTTTGCAGGATTAACTGTATAGGTGAGTAAATGGCAGTGTCATTGACTCTTTGGGTGGCTGACTAGGTGTGTGAGTAGCTCTATGGGTGAGTGGCGGTGTGTGAGTGTCTCTATGGGTGTATGAGTGCATATATCAGTGGCTGTATTGATGAGTGACTGCGAGTATGAGTGACTGTATGGGGGAGTGAGTGGATGTGTGTGTAGACCTATGAATCAGTGAGTGGGAATGTACTAACTGGTATTAGTGTGTCTATGGTTTCGAGAATGGTAGTCTGTATTTTAGAGTGGGAGTATGAATGGTTATATTAGGGTGTGAGGAGGTGCATCAGAGATTAAGTGGATGATGTCATCAGTGATGTCATTTGAGATGTCATCAGTGATGTCATCAGTGATGTCACTGACCATGTCATGAGTGATGTAATATGTGACGTCATCAGCAGTGCATTGCGGGGGCGTGAGTTATAGTTAGCTCAGTAATGGCTGAATTTCTCTGGTTTTGTGTGAGTGAAATGTCACCCTAACTATAACATCCCTGTAACCTTTGTTTTTTTTCTATGAATTTCTAAGGTTTTTTAAATGCTAATTCCTTACTGTAACTTCCCTGAAACCTGTGTTTTTTCAGTAAATTTCTAAGAAAGGCGCAGAAAGAAGCAAGAGAAATGCAGAAAGAGGCAAGAGAAGTGCAGAAAGAGGAAGAGAGGTGCAGAAAGAGCGAAGAGAAGTGCTGAAAGAGGCAAGAGAGGTGTAGAAAGAGGATAGAGGGGTGCAGAAAGAGGGAAGAGGGGTGCAGAAAGAAGCAAGAGAGGTGAAGAAAGAAGCAAGAGAGGTGAAGAAAAAAGCAACAGAAGTGCAGAAAGAGGCAAGAGAAGTGGAAAGAGGCAAGAGGGTGCAGAAAGAGGTAAGAAGGGTGCAGAAAGAAGCAACAGAGGTGCAGAAAGAAGCAATAGAAGTGCAGAAAGACTCAAGAGAAGTGCAGAAAGAGGCAAGAGCTGCAGAAAGAGGAAGAAAGGTGCAGAAAGAGCAAGAAAGGCGCAGAAAGAAGCAAGAGAAGTGCAGAAAGAGGCAAGAGAGGCGCAGAAAGAAGCAAGAGAGGTTTGCACACCATTAGTACCAATTTAACACCCACATTTAGCAATAAGTAACAGGTGACCATTCCAGCTTTGCAAGGGGCCTTCCACCACGCTGTAATACGGGTCGCTGTATTTTTGGTAACGTTTGAGCCGTTTGAGCTAGAAACAAGGTTTTTTTTGTTCAAATCTGCAGATTATGCGGCAGATGATGGATTATGTGGCAAATCCAGAAAATGTATAATTATGTGAAAATTGTCGCGGCCGAACAGTCGCATAATTCCAGTGGCCCTGCTCATACCTCTAACTAGGTCCAGAAGTGCTCCTCTGTGGTTGCTTCTTTTTTTTGTGTCTCATTGAGTTTATAGTTTAGCTTCTATGGAAACGAGGAAGACTAAACCTGAGGTTACCACTCCACAACACAGACAACCATACCACATAATTACTCTCCATAAAACATAATCCCACTCCACATAATTCCTATACACTAAATACCACATACTTTCTATCCACATAATTTCACTGCACAACATACCACATAATTCCACTACACACAAAGTACATCCACTCCACTCCACTCCCAAAAACATTGGTAAAAAAATGTTTACATTTACAACGCCAATAGCTCTAACTCTCGCAAATGCGACACCTACTTCATTGCAAATTCTTGTTTAACTAGTAGTCGCGTTTGCAGAGTGGTGGAGAAAGGGGGCTGGGCCTCCAACCAGCACTCAGGAATTCCACTGCGTACGACTTACAGGAGGTACCAGGATATCTTCTTGGCCCCCAAAGTCCCTCAGGAGTAAAGTGGACTTCATCCCCAACCAGTAGTGTGCCAGGAGGCATGTTTTCAGAGTAGTGGAAAAAGGGGGGCGTGGCCTCCGAAGACCTCTTAGCAACCCCACTGTGTGGGACTTACTGGAGGTAACAAGAGGGGTAGTTAGCCACCAAGGATGTCCTTGGGAGCCAACTACCCCTCCTATTGCCTCCAGTAGGTCCCACACAGCAGGATTACTGAGTTCTCATAGCAGACCTCGCCCCCTCTGCCCACCACTCTGCAAAAGCGCTTCCTGGCGCGCTCTTGGTTGGGGGATGAAGTCCCTTTTGCTGCTGGGGGTACTTAGGGGCCAACTAGCCTACCTGTTACCTCCAATAAGCCCCACACAGTGAGATTGCTGAGAGGTGATTGCAGCCAAGCCCCCTTTCTCTACCACTTTGCAAACATGCCTCAAGGCACGCTCTTGGTTGGGGGATGAAGTCCCCTTGCCTCTTGAGGGTCCCAGGGGGCCAATTAGCCCTCTTGTTACCTCCAGTAAGCCCCACACACCTGGATTGCTGAGAGGTGCTCAGAGGCCACGCCCTTTTCTACACCACTCTGCAAACATACCTCCTGGCGCACTTCTGCTTGGAGGATGAAGTCCACTTTAGTCCCGAGGTCCTCAGGACACAAGGGGACCTCATCGCCCCACTAGCAGTGCGCCAAGAGGCACGTTTGCAGAGTGGTGTAAAAAGGGGCGTGGCCTTCTACCACCTCTCAGCAATCCCACTGTGTGGGGCTTACTGGAGGTTCCTGGTGGGCTAGTTGGTCCTTAAGGACCCTCACCAGTGAAGGGGACTTCATCCCCCAACCCAGAGCGTGCCAGGAGGCGCATTTGCAGAGTCGTGCAGGGAGGGGGCGGGGCCTTCAGCGAGTTTCCGGTTTCTTTTTTTTTTTTAAGGAAGGGGGGCTTTACCCTTTTGGGCACCGGGGACCCCATCCCCGGGGCTTGAATCATTTAAAAAAAAAAGAATAAGTAAAATGAAACCAGAGGGGGGCGTGGCTCCCCTCCTGAGGCTGATTATGGGCCCGGGGACACCATCCAATGGGGCTAGGCCTTTGTGTATTATATTTTTTTAAAGGGGAGTGGGGCCGTGCGGCCCCCCTCCCAGGCCGGTTTAGGGCCCCGGGGACCCCTTCCCCAAGGCCCGGCATTTTTTTTTTTAAATTAAAACTTTTTTTAAGGAAGGGGGCCGCGTGGCCCCCCGTCCCTGTGCCAGTTTTGGCCCCGGAGACCCCATCCCCCGGGAACTGCCCTCTATTTTTTTTAAAAACATGTTGGAGGGGGGCCACGCAGCCCCCCTCCTGAGGCCGATATAGCCCCGGGGACCCCATCCCCCGGGGCATGGCCAATCCTTTATTTTTTATTTTTTTGAAAATGGGTGGGGGGCCTGTGTGGCCCCCCTATGTGGGCCAGTTTGGGCCCCGGGGATCACATCCCCCGGGGCTGAGCCTTCTATATGTTTTTTTAAAGGGGAGGGGGGCAGTGCGGCCCCCCTCCCAGGCCGATTTAGGGCCCCAGAGACCCCTTCCCCAAGGCCAATCCTTTATTTAAACTTTTTTTTAAGGAAGGGGGCCACGTGGCCCCTTTCACTGGGCCACTTTTGGCCCCAGAGACCCTATCCCCCAGGGCCTGCCCTCTATTTTAAAAAAAAACATTTTGGAGGGGGGCCACGCAGCCCCCCTCCTGAGGCGGATATAGCCCCAGGGACCCCATCCCCCGGGGCATGGCCAATCCTTTATTTATTTATTTTTTTAAAGATGTTTGGGGGGCCTGCACGGCCCCCTACCCGGGCCGTTTTGGGCCCCGGGGACCCCATCCCCCAGGGCTAGGCCTTTCTGTATGTTTTTTTAAAGGGGAGGTGGGCCGTGCAGCCCCCCTCCCCAGGCCGATTTTGACCCTGGGGACCCCATCCCCTGAGGCCCGGGCAATTGTTTTTTTTTTTTTTTTAAGGGAGTGTGGGCCTAGCGGCCCCTCTCCCCCAGGTGATTTTTGGACCCGGGACCCCATCCCTCGGGGCTTGGCCATTAATTTTTTTATTTATTTTCAGGGAGGGGGGCCGTGTGGCCCCCTCCCGGGCCATTTTTGGCCCCGGGGACCCCATCCCCAGGGGCTTGGCCTCTTTGTGGGGACCGTGGGGGGAGCCCCAATGCCCCCACGGTCCCTGCCGGCTCCCAGCGGGAGCTGGTATTGCTTTTGGGCAAAGGGAGCTGCAAACATGCAGCTCCCTTTGCCCAAAAGCAATTCTGCTTCGCTTCACAGAAGCAAGAGCAGTTTTCCTGCTTTCGCTTCTATGAAGCAAAGCAGAAGTTTGCTATGGCATGGCAGGAGCAGTGCTCCCGCCATGCCATAGCAAACGTGGCCACGTCGCCCCTTCCTTAAAAAAAAGTTTAAAAAAAGGATTGGCCTTGGGGAAGGGGTCCCTGGGGCCCTAAATCGGCCTGGGGAGGGGGGCCGCACTGCCCCCCTCCCCTTTTAAAAAACATATAGAAAGGCTCAGCCCTGGGGGATGGGATCCCCGGGGCCCAAAATGGCCCAGGTAGGGGGCCCACACAGGCCCCCACCCATTTAAAAAAAAAAGGATCGGCCATGCCCCGGGGGGTGGGGTCCCCGGGGCTATATCGGCCTCAGGAGGGGGCTGCGTGGCCCCCCTCCAACATGTTTTTAAAAAAAATAGAGGGCAGTTCCCGGGGGATGGGGTCTCCGGGGCCAAAACTGGCTGCGTGGCCCTCCTCCAACATGTTTTTTAAAAAAAATAGAGGGCAGTTCCCGGGGGATGGGGTCTCCGGGGCCAAAACTTGCACAGGGAAGGGGGGCCACGCAGCCCCCCTTCCTTAAAAAAAGTTGTAATTTTTTTTAAAAAATGCCCGACCCTGGGGAAGGGGTCCCCGGGGCCCTAAACCGTCCTGGGGAGGGGGGCCGCATGGCCCCACTCCCCTTTAAAAAAATATAATAAACAAAGGCCTAGCCCCATTTGATGGGGTCCCCGGGCCCATAATCGGCCTCAGGAGAGGAGCCGCGCCCCCCTCTCGTTTCATTTTACTTATTTTTTTTTTTTAATGATTCAAGCCCCGGGGATGGGGTCCCCGGTGCCCAAAAGGGTCAAGCCCACCTTCCTTAAAAAAAAAAAAAAAAAAAAAAAACTGCAACTCGCCGAAGGCCCCGCCCACTCCCTGCACGACTCTGCAAACAAGCCTCCTGGCACGCTCTGGGTTGGGGGATGAAGTCCCCTTCACTGGTGAGGGTCCTTAAGGACCAACTAGCCCACCAGGTACCTGCAGTAAGCCCCACACAGTGGGATTGCTGAGAGGTGGTAGGAGGACCGCCACCTCCCCAGGGCTTTAATTATTTATGGGTGGGGGGCCTAGCGGGCCCCCCTAAGCCCCGGGGACCGCCACCTCCCTGGGGCTTTATTTTTTTAATAAAATGCATGGGGGGGCTCCTGCCCCCACCACCCAGCCCTGGGGACCACCACCTCCCCGGGGCTTTATTTTTTTAATAAAATGCATGGGGGGGGCTCCTGCCCCCACCACCCAGCCCTGGGGACCGCCACCTCCCTGTGCCTACCTTTAAAAAATTTAAGTGAGGGGGGCTCAAGCCCCCCTCACTGCCCCGGGGATCACAACCTCCCCGGGGCATACATTAATTAAAATTTGGGGGTCCGTTGTGGATCCCCGGGGACCACCACCTCCCCGGGTCTTTAAATCTGATGGGAGAGGGCCACGCGGCCCTCCTCCAGGAGCCCTCCAAGGCCCTGGGGACCACCACCCCCGCCAGGGCCGACAGAATTGCTTTTGGGCAAAGGGAGCTGCATGTTTGCAGCTCCCTTTGCTCAAAAGCAATATGCTGGGAGCCGGCAGGGACCGTGGGGGCATTGGGGCTCCCCCCATGGTCCCCACAAAGAGGCCAAGCCCCTGGGGATGGGGTCCCCGGGGCCAAAAATGGTCCAGGAGGGGGGGGCCACACGGCCCCCCTCCCTGAAAATAAATAAAAAAATAAATGGCCAAGCCCCGAGGGATGGGGTCCCGGGGCCAAAAATCACCTGGGGGAGAGGGGCCGCTAGGCCCCCCTCCCTTGGAAAACAATTGCTTTATTAGCATGGATACAGGACCTAGTATTTCAACCCTCAGCTCTGGTCTGATTATTGTAATAATGGTTTAAGTTACCCCTGGTGTAGGAGCTCCCCTGTCTTACCAGAAAGCCCCCCACTCCTCTTTTGCTACACCTTTAAGACAAATCACGTTTGCATCAATTGGTAGCCATTCGACTGGCAAAATCCTCCTTTCCCGACATCGAAATTTCAATTATATTAAAATTGATATATTGATAGTCACTACAGAGATTATATATCACCAATAGAAAGTGGCAGGTTGAATGTGGGCTACTGCATTAAACTTCATATTTTGCCTTAAAGGATGGCTATTATTTTTAAAAATTAGGCAAACTTGGATGCCTGTCGTTGCTTAAGATAGATTTCAGCACTTGAACTCTTATTTGATTATGATGAAGTAAGTATTTATTTGCCAGAGTTTCACAACAAATTAAAGAATGTAGTTTAAAAACCGTGACAGGTAGCTGACAAAGACTAGACAGAGGAAAGTAGATTACTCAAAAGATATGCTTTATTTTATACAGGGTCACATATTTGTGATGAAATATGACAAACTAAAATCTGAATCTTCCCTCTCTTTATCCTCCGCTCTGCAGCCCATTTTCCTCTCTCATCCTGCACTGTCCCCCGGGGCCGCTCCTTTTTCTAGTTCTGCTCAGTTTCTTTGGTCTGCTTTCCCTATGTGCAGTATGTTGTGTCCCTCTATCTTCAGATCTGCACCCCTTTTCACTTCTCATCCTTCAGTGCAACCATCAGACCCCTCAATTTCCTAGCTCTGCTCTGCTTTATTTGCTCTGCTTTCCTTCTTTGCAGCCTCTGTTTTACCTCTCGTTATCCTCCGCTCTGCATCTCCTTTTGTTCTCTTATCCCACACAGGCCCCCTTCATTTTCTAGCTCTGCTCCCCTTTGTATGCTCTGCTTTTCCCTTTGCAGCCTCTGTTTCCCCTATGTTTACCCCTTTGCTTTTCCACTCACAGGCCCTGGCTCGCTAATTGAGTTCTGCTAATCAGTGGCGTAGCTAGAGCTTCTGGCGCCCGGGGATATCCCTCAGATTGCCGCCCATGGCAGGTAGCGGGGGGGGGCTGGGGGGATGCTGGGTAAAAAGAACGGCGAGCACTTGAAAGAGGTCCAAGAGACACGTGGTATCGCTGCTAATAGTTACCTCGATCATGCAAGTTACATGCACATACATGACACGGCCAAGGCTACACAGTTGAATACACCGGCAGCACAAAGACATACAATTGATGGACGGAATGCAGAACAAATCAAAACATTCACCCCAGTCAAGAGATCTGGGTTAGATCCATCATTCTTTTGCTCACCATGTCACCCCAGTTTAGACTTGGTCATATGCAAATCAAGACTGATTTGCATTCGGCTGGGTTCAAACTGGAATGGCATAGGGAGCAAAAAAACGAAGGATTTAGGCCCAGATCTCTGTACTTGGGTGAATGTATGACATTGTTCTGCATTCTGTCCATCAATTGTTCTTTTTGCAATAATAATATATAAGTACAGAGGTATCAAGGTTGACTTGTTTGCAACCTCTAGCATATTTAACCAAAAATATGACCAGAGTCCTATATGCGGTGGCAATGTGTTGGTCTGAATAGATGTTATTACACCTTCCTAAATTGAGGTTAGTAATAACTCATCGCAATTTGTTTCTGTTTTTGAGCACTCCTCAGGACTTTGAGTTTTAAAAAGTTCATGATTGTGTTGTATGACTGTCAGATGCTTGCTAACCAACGTGATTTCAGATCTGCGCTGTGTTTATTCGCAATCGTGGCTGCGACTCTCTCGGTGATGGCTCATAAATATGACTGGAGACTTTCACTTTCATGCACACTGCGTCCCCTGTCCAGCTTGCTGACCTGATTTCCCACAACTTGCTGTTGGCTTTTTGTTCTTGGGAGATTATTGATGCCTGAGTTGCTCACTGTAGAGCCATTGTCTCCGGCCTGGGTCAGGCTTGCCCTCACAGCAGTTCACTTGTAGTCAGTGTCCAAGGACAGTCAAAACCTTGTCTCGTTGCAAGCCATTGCAAAGCTGTAAGAGGAACATGTCCAGGAATCAGATGTCACTTTAAAGTTTTAAGGTGCCGCCTCCGTGTGTAAGTGGCCCTAACATCCAGCGTCACACTGAGAAAGCATGAGCTGTTCTTGGTGGCCTTTGGTGAGAGGAAGTAAGAAACCTTTGTAAAGGCAGCTGGTTTCCTTTCCTTTCTTTTGCACCCTGCATTCTGAGTGACTATGGCTACTCTAGAGCCATGCATGTAAAACGTGACTTGCATTAACATAGAACACATGCTTGTACATGCTGATCTCTTGTGATGCGCCTACACACATACTAGACCAGAAATTTCACTTATAAGGTGGTGGCTATGGAAGATCAAAATAAGGAGGAAAGATACCTATTAACATGTATTTGATAACACAAGTAAGAAGAGTAATGGTTTCATTCTCAGGAATGTTCTAAGATGAAATTGTTCCTATCACTTGCCAACAACACCAAAGACAGCAATCGCGAATTTCCACCTGAAGCAAACTTCAGTTTCTTTATCGCCTGCTGTTCGGTGCTCAGCAGCATGGCAGGCTGTCTCCTAAACCAAGGCTAGCTTGAAACCTATGCTAATTAATTCTGTATCTGGGACCTCATGCTTCTTTACCCCGTTCAGTTCTGAGTTTTTTCTTGGAGATCCATCGATGAATTTAACCATACATAATAAATAAAGCTTCTTAGGGAGTGCTAGTTTTCCTGATAGAGTTAATTAGAGTGTGAGTCAAAAGCAGACCAGCTGAAGCCTGGAATGGCTTAGGTTCCTCTTACAAATTAAGTTACTGAGGGAAAGAATGAAATTGTAAATGTGGCCGACAAATAAGCAAGAAATAATCTTTGTGAGATTTTTAAAAAACAGATGGAAACTTCATAGCTCTACATGATCATCCATAGGGCATAAAGGATGTAACGCACATTTTTTAAACCCATAGAAAACACCAAATAGCTTGTTTAAAGATTCAGTGGTCTTCACAAATAGGGTTAAACCTAACAGTGAAACATAGAATCCTAACGAAACCAGGTGTGAGAACAATTGAGAGCTCCTTTAGGAATACTGAAAGTAGACTCACATAGCTCCAACATCAGACTGCAAGTGTCCTCTGCAATACAGGTTGTTTTGTGTTCAGAAAGTTACAGCCGGTAACTGTATGCACACAAATAACAGAAGGGAGTAGTCCTTTAAAATCTAAATTATATTGATATATGCAGAAGTCAATCAGTGAATCAAAGTTGATACAAGCATGAGTGTACATAATTAAAAGTTGCAAGGATCAGATGCCTTTAAAGCACAACTGTTGGGTTCAAAACAGAGATATTAGGATAACATGGATTAAGAAAACGATGGGCCATAGGCACAAAAATCTGGTCACAAAGTACTGGCTGCATATTGCGACCAGTTAAGATTTTTAAGAAGTACTAATAGGTTGATTCTTAAAAATCCAAATCGTTGTGGGTCAGAATCTGACCTACCTCATGAAAATTAATAAGGTAGATCACAAATTGCGACACAGTACTATTGGAGAAAATTACAGGGATGGTGGCCTGCTGGGGTCAGCAGACCACCATGTCTGTGATTACTTTTTAGTCAATTAATTTTTTTTTTTAATGCAGCCCATTTTCCTTAATGGAAAAGAGACTGTATTTAAAATTTGACTTTCTTTTGTTTGTTTAAATTTGTTTTGTTTGTCATTCTTCAACAAAGGTTTTTTACTTTCACAAGGGGACTCCTTCTCTTTTGTGAATGCATTACCACCTCCTTTGAGGTGTGGGTAACATATCAATCTTCTGCAGCTGCATTTCGATTGGAAAACATTGATTCATAAGATACCAATTCAGTATTTGGAAGGAATGCCTACAACACCCCTTCCATATACTAGATTGGTATCCATTCGAAACCCCATTTTTCCCACTACTGGAATGGGATTAATACAGAAGCAAATGCATTTTAATGGTTGCAAAAGCTGAATCGGAGCGTTAATATGCTTTTTAAATGTGGCACATTGTTATTTTAAACATATCATGTTAGACGCAAACTGAATATTTAGCAAATGTCAATCCTAAAAACAAAGACTCAGCCCTCCTGTAGCTCAGCATTTCAATATCTTCGAGCAGAACGGGGAGTATTTAGGATTGTCTTTTGATGCTAAGTGGTGTAGTATGCCAGTGGTCAAAAGTTTTGATTTATGATTGGAAATGCTATAGGTCTCGCAACTGTTTGATTTAGAGCTATTGGCATTGCAAGTGTTAGTGTATATCTGTAATAAAAAAAAGGTAAATGAAGCCTTTAAAGCATGCAGTTTAAATACATGCAACAAACAGTTTCCATTAAAAGGACTGACTGTGAGGGCCCGTGAACAGCTGTACTGTACAGCTTCCCCCTCCCCGTCACCAGCAATTACCTCGTCGGCCTGCTCCAAATATAATTACCACTACCCTCACGGTCAAATTTCGGGCATAAATATTTCTCACAGCATGTATGATCACCTGGTTAATTATCCATCGTAGCCCTTTTCCCCTTCTTGGGCCTCTGTCTTCGGGGGGCCCGGTGCTTGTCCGCTCTTCATAAAGATTGTCTGTGCTTCGCCATGCGTGCTCAGGCGCCGCTGCCTCCTCGTGCTATTATCTCTTATAGTGAACCCTGGTTCTTAGGCCTCACCGCGGCAGCTGCCTGATGTAACTAACTTGTGTGGTGTGCGGAGCAGGCCCTTTTCTTTTCCTGCTGTTTGGCCGGGCCTCTGATACGATGCTCCCGACCTGCCTTTCAGTTCCATGATGCATGTGGCCACATCCCGACATGGAAGGCGTTGTCATCATTTGCATGGAGAGACTCCGGCTTCTTTGTGCCTCCGCCCGTCTTATTGGGGGCCGCCACTCCCCTTCTCTCATGTGGTGGGTAGCGTGATGTAACCTCTCTAGTCTTGCCAGGTCCCGGGACAGGTTCAGCAGGGCAGTCCATAATGAGCATGGTCGGTTCTTTCACAAAATGTAATGCTTGTGTTAATATGGCTGCCATACGTGACTTATTTAAAGATACGCACGTATGTAGGTATATATTTAACACCGGGTGTAATCTTAATATGGTGGATGGACGAGTCTCAATAAAATAAACACATGTACGAATAAATCGCATGTTGAGTGATGGTATGAATAAGAGTCATGTTTCAAAATGGCAATATTTACATAATTATGTGACGAAAGACAGTCGTAACAAGGTGAGCAAAAGTCGAGTGCGAGCTACTAATAGGGGATTTGTGAGCTTTGAGTGCGTATTAATAGAATATTTAGCTTACCTCTCCTGTAGACTCCATAGTGGTGGCAGGGCCCCTACCGTAGGGGTTCTGCAATTTGCCCAGCACTCCCCTCCCGAGACTCCACTTAGTCAAGAGAGCGCGTGGTGGTGGCGCGCGTCACTGCTGCATTTTAACAGCACTGCGCGGGGCTGGCCAAAAATGATGCCCAGGGCCGTCATTTGTAGCGCTTTCGCGTGCTACAAGATTGACGGCCCTGGGAACAACATACACGGTACGCCGTGCACTGCAGCACCACCACCACCACTACCACTATGCTAGGTGGTGCGTGCGTGCACTGCAGCCGGTGCGCTTGCACTTACATAACTGCACGTCACGTGTGCAGACAGTGCTCCTCAGCGACAGACTCACAGCTGCACGTGTTGGGGTGGGTGGTGGGTCAGTGTATGTCAGTGTCCCCAAATAATAAACGCTGCCGCCACGTGCCACCAGGGTCGCACAACCGCCGGCCGCCACTGCCCCCAAAATAGTGCCGCCTGGGGCAGACCGCCCCCACCGCCCCCACCGCCCCCCCTAGCTACACCACTGCTGCTAATCAGCCCAAAAGCTGTGTAATCTTTTAGAGCTATATATCAGCATATAAGGTGACAAACTGCTTATGTTAATTATAAAAGGTTATGACTATTTGTGCAATTCCACCGTCATTAACCAAACGTTACTGCTGCTATATAAAAAGAATTCCCACCTTCCTCCTCTCCCCCTCCATTTCCCTCTTCCCACCTGCTCTCCCAGACATAGCTTGTGGATTACTGAACTGAACACACCCTCCTCCAGGTGTCCTCATATGATGATTGCTGGGCAGCCACCAAAGCTTGAGAGAGGATAACACGACCCCACAACCCCCCCTCTCCCCGTCGTGTGTGTCAGCCCGGGCTGAGACAGCTTCCCGGGCACACACACAGACAGTTTTTGTACTTTACAGGTCTTTAAAAGACCATTTACTTGCTAACGAGGCTTTGTTGTTTCTGTCACCCCTTCTTAGAGCCCCTGCATCTCCACTCTGCCTATTGCTGGAAGAATTAGCCACCCCCCCTGAAATTTTTATTAGCCCCCCCCCCGAAATTTGGCTCTAGTTGCGCCTCTGTGTCTCACTGTTTACAAAATATATTAATATTGTAACACATGTTACTCTGTGATATCTGGTAACAATAACTGGTCCATTTTGCATAGGCTGCCCCCAAAGGGGGCCTAGAGAGCCGGCGCCATAACTAACGCCGTGCCCCCGGACAGAACCGGTTTGTGGCATACAGGAGCGCCGAAGAGCGGGAAAAACACCTCCGCCCTCCCCCCCGCGGTAGCCGCCGGAGAGGCGCGGGCCCCACGGCCAATGGGGGCCCGGGCGGGATACAAACCCCCCAATAGGGGAAAGCGCCTACCTAGGCGGGAAAGCCAGTGGGGGGGGGGGATATAAGCGCTGCTCCCCCAGGTAAGCTCCTATCTTCTTGGAGCGGGGGAGCAGCATCGGCGACACGGAGGTTTTTGTGGTATGCAACACATTTGGTTATTCGACTACGGCGAACCCCTGCTACGGGCTGCATAAGGACCGAGGAGGAGCAGAGTGACCGGGTGACCGCCTCTGCTTCTACTCGAAAGGCGACCGGGTGCTACCCCGTTCCACAAACAGTGCCGCTCTGCTGAGGAAGGCGGTAGGGGAAGCGGAGCGCCCAGCGGCAAGGAGGAGAGACCACAAGCCAACCCCGGCGACCAGGTGCCTACCCCGGCCTCCCCAGCGCCGGTGCCGCCAGACGACCATCGGGGAAAGACCAGGTGCCTACCCCGGCTCCACGGAGTGAGGAAGGACGAGCGCGGCACGGGACAGGAAGGAGACGACCAGATGCATACCCCGCTCCGAGCAAGGGAAGAGCGAGGAGTGCGTGCGGCATCAAAAGAAGAAAAGGAAGACCGGGAGCCCATCCCCGCACGAAGACAAGCAGCTCACCTGGCAAGTAGGTCCTCCTCCCCTGTGTAGCGCAGCCGGCACAGCAGAGAGCAGCCTCTCCACGCCTGCGGCAACCGCTTCCGAGTCCGAAGGCCGGAGCGCGCGTCCCCAAGACAGGGAACGTGCACGCAAGGCGGGAAACACCCCCTTAAAGGAACAGACTCGGCTAAGCGGCACAGAGGGGGACTGCATCTGAAAAGTGGAAATTCCAGCATTTATGTGCACACTCCACGGGTACAATTCAATACAAGGGAAAAGACACACTGAAGCTGACAACACAGGGTGATCCCCACACAGTGCCAGGAGTGGTACCTGGAAACAAAGGAACAGCAACATATTGGTGCATAAACCAGCGGCAGCACCCCGCTTTGGGCTAATCGAGAGGCACCGGACAGCCGCTGTGACAACAAAGGGGATGGCAAAGAAGGGGAACGACATGCGGCAGCAAGAGGATCTGAATGACCTGCTGAGGAAGATCCGGGCAGCATCGGAGGTCCACAGAAGCGACTGGCTGCAGCCCCACCTGCTGCACGACGCCGGCGAAAGGCCAAGCCACCAACAGAGCTGCCTCAATGCACCGGCGGCCAAGAGACGAAGGAGGGCGCCAGCCAAGCTCGCAGAGGCAGCAGCTCCCAAGAAGGCTCCCCAGAAGAAGGCCCAGCCACCTGTAGCCAACACGGCGGTGGCGGGACCAAGCAGGGGGACCGGGGAGACAGCAGCAAGTGGTGAGCATATCAGCGCGATTGTGCAAGAATGCTTCAAAACTATGGCGCCACTTTTGCTGAAAGGTTTAGGCATGCAGGGAGCGGGGCGACAGGAGCACAGACAGAAGGGCGGCAGGGAAGCACGCAGGGAGGGGCGATGACGGGGGCCCAGGCGGAGGAGGAGACCTCGGGGTTACCGTGGCACCTGATAGACCCAGGCCAGGCGCACCAGCAACGCTTAGGGGATCAGGCCTCCTCAGGGGTAAGGGGAGGGCTAGGACCCCCACAATGGCTTGGAGGAGCACGACCCCAGCAACCATTCCTTCCGCCACAGCGGCTGTACCCGATGCATATACACGGCCCTCACCTGGTCCGGCGTCCTTGACTACCAGGGCCACAGGGTTAGCAAGCCTCATACCATTAGCGGTCAAGGAGAGAATTTGGAGGAAGGAATTCATTGATATTTTTTCATTACTGGAGATACAGCTAGAGGGGCTCGATCTGACGACCTGTGATGATGAGGATAGGAGGGAAAGGAGGAAGGAGCGTAAGGAGAGGAATTTTGATAACTGGCTAGACGCATTCCAAATAATGGCTTGCATAATAGTCGAGAAATTCCCGCGCTGCGCAGCCGACCTGTGGCTTTATGAAGCCAACATCCACAATGCACAGAGGCAATTTCCAGGCGATGCATGGCTAGAGTATGATAAAGGGTTCCGGCTAAAGATGCAGACGCACCCGGAAATGGAGTGGAATGAGGAGGATGTCTCCGCCTTTATTCACAAAATGATGGTAGCTAGAGAGGCGAAGTCATGGGCAGGAAGAAACGAACAGTCCTTTCGGGGGTCCTTTCACAGGGGGAAGGGGAGGCCTTTTCAAAGACCCAAACAGTTCGGCGTGGGGAAAGCACCACATACTAACGGGTCACCGGCAATATGCTGGAAGTTCGAGGCGAACGAATGTACCTACGGGGCATCATGGAAGTTCCAGCATATCTGCTCCTCCTGTGGGGGAGGGCACCCAGCAGCACGATGCAAGCGCAGGAAAGATCACAAAGGGGACAAGAAAGAGAGAAAGAAGCAGTGAGACAGACACAGGGGGCACCAAGGGTAGTACAGGCTAGCATGGTCCCCCATCAACACGCACAAATTGCGCAAGCTAGCCAACAGATACCACAACAAGACAGACGCTGAGATACTTGTCCACGGCTTCGAGGAAGGTTTCCCCATCCCATTTACAGGCCCCCTCCACCCTGGTAGTGTGAAGAATCTAAAATCAGCACTACAGCACCCAGGGGTAGTGACAAAGAAAATAGAGAAGGAGAAGCTATTAGGAGGAATAGAGGGTCCCCTCCCCTCCCAGCTGAGCAAGGGACTGGTGATCTCTCCGCTAGGAGTGGTCCCCAAAAAAGAACAGGGCCAATACCGGCTAATCCACCACTTGTCATTCCCAGATGGTACGTCAGTAAACGATGGGATCAGCACAGAAGTTTGTTCAGTGAGTTACGCCACGATAGACGATGCCATAGACCTTGTTAGAGCAACAGGCCGAGGGGATCTCATGGCAAAGGCGGACATTGAGTCCGCTTTTCGCTTACTCCCAGTCCACCCCTCAAGCTTTCACCTATTGGGTTTTCAGTGGGAGGGTAACCTCTATTTCGATAAGGCAATGCCGATGGGGTGCTCCGTATCATGCGCCTGCTTTGAGATGTTTAGCACCTTTATTGAATGGGCACTGCATGTTAGGCATCCCACGGGCGGGAAGCTCCATTACTTGGACGATTTCCTTTTCACAGGCCCGGCAGCGTCAGCAGAGTGCAGCGACACTCTGACGTCATTCAAAAAATTGGCAGAGGAACTAGGGATCCCTTTTTCGGCAGACAAAACAGTGGGTCCGGCGACAAAAATCACATTCCTGGGAATAGAACTAGATTCCGTCGCTGGGACGATCAGGCTCCCTCCGGAGAAGGTGGAGGATTTCAGGGAAGACATTAAGAGCCTCTGCGGGCGCGAGAAGGCAACACTGAGGGACCTCCAGAGGCTCATAGGCAAGCTCAATTTTGCGACCAGGGTAATCCCAGCAGGCAGGGTATTCGCCAGACGATTGACCCAATTAACACGCGGGCTCACACAGAAGCATCATCACATCAGGCTCGGGGCAGAGGTCAAGAAAGACCTGCTAATGTGGGATACATTCCTAACAGACTTTAACTGCTTGCTGATCTGGAGGGAAGGATGGGTCACTAACAAACAGATCGCGCTGTTCACAGACGCATCTGGCAGCACAGGGTTTGGGGCAATCCTAGGCAGCAAGTGGTGCACAGGCCAGTGGCTCAGCAGCTGGCACAGATGGGGCATAACCAGCAATATCACCTTTTTAGTGTTATTCCCTATCATAGTGGCACTGACAGTCTGGGGGAAGGAATTGCAGAACATGAAACTAACGCTATGGTCAGACAACAAGGGTGTAGTACAGGCCATTAATAGAGGATCAGCCAGGTGCCCAGACACACTGCGACTAATGCGCCGACTGGTTAAATTGCAGCTGGAAGGCAACATAGACCTACGAGCACGCCACGTACCCGGGGTGGAGAACGAAGTTGCAGACGCCCTGTCCAGAGCCAGGACGGACAGGTTCAGGGAGCTGGCACTCGGGGCAGAGCAGAACATGACCCCTTTCCCGAGCCAGCTGTGGGGCCTGGCTGGGTAGACTTATCAGAGCTGGTCAGCCACGCACTCGCCCCGGAAGCGGCCAGGAGATATACGAAATACGTTGGGACAGTAATGAGGGTAGGGGGCATCCAGTCTCTGGGCGACTTGGGGGCCACACGCAGGGCAACCGAGCAATTCATTCAGTGGGCATTTAACTGCAAGTCCAGGTCGTGGGCGCAGGCCCACCTGTCCGCCGTGGCACACTACGCAAAATTGGAGACCGGGCAGGACCCAGTTGCCTCTCACTACATCAAAGCAGCAATGAAGGGGTGGAGATGCAGAGGGCACAAGGGAAGATACCAGGCGCCCAATAGACTTCACAAAGCTGGGCTTACTGTTGGGGGCACTGGGGGACATAACAGCGGACAATTTCGAGCACCTCCTGTTTAGGGACGCATTTTCCACCGCCTTTTTGGGGGCGTTCCGCATTGGCGAGTTAGTAGCACCCTCAAGGGCAGGCCCAGCCGGATGCTGTTTGCAAGCAAGCGATGTGACACCCAGAGCAAAGGGAGGAGAGATTCTACTGAGGCGGTCGAAAACAGACCAAACCGGCAGAGGGACAATAGTAAGGTTACATTGCATCAAGGAACAGAGCTGCTGCGCAGTGTGCTGCCTGCTCGCCTTCATGGCGGTACGGCCAGACAGCGGGGGCCCCTGTTCAAACACAGAGACGGCACTCAATTGAGCAAATTCCAGTTTATAGCAATCATGCGCCTCTCACTCAGCAAGACAGGGCTGCCTCCAGCGGGTTTTGGGTCCCATTCATTCCGGATAGGGGCTGCCACTACAGCCGCACAGCATGGGGTGACCGAGGCCGGGATACAGGCAGTAGGGAGATGGAGGTCACGGGCGTACCGGACCTACGTAAGGCCCCAGCTGCTATGAGCCACAGGCCACACCGGGGGGGGGGGGACAGTGGCACCCTCCCATGGGCAAACCAGCAGAGTGACATGTTATCATTGCCTTGGCAGGAAGGAGACCACGCCTGGTGTGGGTGGTGGGTCACTCGTTCATAATGCGGATGCAAGCCTGGTGGCGACGGGGGGGGCCACACAAAGAAAGGACGGCCAGTGGACACCTGCATACGGTGGTTTGGCCAACCGGGAATGAGATGGGACCAGCTGCCGGCGACCCTCGAGGACTTACAGGCGGACGCAGAATGGCATCCGGATATCTTGATCATACACCTGGGGGGTAACGATTTGGCCAGACGCAGGAGGAAAGCTCTCCTCCAAGATATCCAGAGAGACCTCACGGAGGCAGCCAGGGCCTTCGGGAACACTGCCATCATCTGGTCGGAGCTGATCAGCAGAAACGAATGGCACAGGGCTGAATCTCAGAAAGCGGTCGAGAACTCCCGTAAGAAGCTGAACCTCACAGTGAGAAAATTCTGCAGAACAAATGGTTTTGAAGCTGTCAGGCACAGGCTCATCCACACGGGTCGCCCTGAGTACTATGCCAAAGATGGAGTGCACCTATCCAAGGAGGGCATGGGTTTTTTTTTGAGCAACCTGTGGGACACCATGGCTTTAGCGGGTTGCAGATGAAAAAACGTAGGACGTAGTTGGGGGGAGCTGCAGGGAGACGGAAGCCTCCCCGACGGCGTGGCGAAGAACTACGCGGATAATGGTTGGTACGGAGGCACACCGGAGGGCGGTGTGCCAGAATAGGACCACTCACCTTGGGATGCCTCACGGCTGGGTGAGTTGGCCTAAGGGCGGTGTGTAGGACCACTCACTTTGGGATGCCTCACGGCTGGGTGAGTTGGCCTACCAAAAGGGGGGTAGCAAACGGAGACGGCGCTCGCAGCCCAGCCCCCGCCGGATGGCAGGGCACAACAAGAGTCGGACAAGGTAGCGAGTTGTGGCCTAACTCCGGGACAGAAGCTACTCCCCCCCAAGCAAAGAGAGCGCAAGCCCAACCAACCAAAGAAACGACCCGGAAGGGCCAAGAGACAATACAAGCCTGCAGAGAAGTTAACAACGAACTGTCAGTCTAATTTGCTATGGGGACAATGTATATATGACTTATGGCAGACATGATGTATGATGAGATGCATATGAGGCACGACGCAAATATGATAGTTCGCCAAGGAGGTTTTATGATATGACATGCAAAAGTACGCAAAGTATATACATGTATTCCTTGTATTCCTAATAAACTGCGGCCAACAAATGACCACCACAAGATAAGTGTGTACGTTGGCTTATTCATGATAAGGAATACAGTAGGGGGAATGTTGCATATAAGTGGGAGTGGGGCAGAGTGCGGGGGTTATGAACCATGACACTTTTATCTCTACGTTCTATTGGTACACTAAGAAAAAAAGAAAAAAACTGCTTTTGCTCGCTGGCGTCTGTAAAACCACCTTCCTTTCCCTCTTTGCAGCCTCTGTTTTACATCGCTTAATCCTTCACTCTGCCCCCCTTTTTCTTTAACATCCTACATTGCCACTCTCAGTCCACCTCCAATTTCTAGCTCTTCTCTCCTTTCTTTGCTCTGCTTTCCATCTTTGCAGCTTGTTTTCCCTCTTTTTATCCTCTGCTCTGCCCCCCCTTTTCCTCTTTCATCCCGAGCTGCCTCTCTTTACTCCCCACCTCCATTTTCTAGCTCTGCTTCCCTTTCTTTGCTCTCCTTTCCCTCCTAGTAGCCTCTGGTTTGCCTGTTTGTTCCCCCCTAGCTCTCTCTGCCTCCTTGTTTCTCTACTGCCAGACCCCCATTGACTACTTGAGTTCTGCTTATCAGGCGGCCCATTCCTAACGTTCTTACAATGTATTCTCATGCCCTGCTCTAACCGCCCATTTGATTTTGCAATAATGAGATTCGTCATGTAAAATGTTTAACTAACTGGACAATAAACTTTTACTTACTTACTGCTTATCATTCCAATAGTTGTGCACTCTTTAGACTCTAAGCAAAGGGCATTTTTAGAGCTATAAAACAGCATTTTTGGGGACGAACTGTACTTTTGTTAATTATTAAAGTTCGTGAATGTTTGCGCAGTTCTGCCCACCATTAACCAAATGTTACTGCTGCTAGACCCAGGCTATCCCGCCGCCCTCCTCTCCCCTCCTTCCATTTTCTTCTTCCTTCCTGCTCTCCCAGACGCAGCTTGTGGACTAGAAAGCTGAGCACACCCTTCCTCCAGGTGCACTCCTTTGGTGGTTGCTGGGCAACCACTTGGGTAGGTCTATAGGTGAGCATAAGAGGCTGCTGAGAATGGATCACATGACCTTACCACCAGCCTTTACAAGCCCCTCCCAGGGCGCACAGCTAAGAGCAGAGAAGACAAGGCCGACTTGCCTGTTTGAGCCTGGTAGGGCCTCAGGCCAGAAATGCTGCTCTTTTTCCAACCCACAAACCTTCACCAGAACCCATCCACATCGATAAACATGCACACAAACTCACACCTCTTTCTCCCAACAAAGAAGGGCACTCCTACCACCACTCACCCACCAAACACTATCCACTCATATAACACATTCCAACATATCCTTCTACTCCTGCATCCACACATTCCTACACAAACCACAACCCAGTACTACTATTCAACCAAAAATACATTTTGCTGATATACCAATAACCCAAAAAGCACACAACCTCAATCTCACAAACACCCACACTTTCCAAACAAAATCCTTCCACTATCCTCTGCTTACTCCTAATATTGCCCTTGCCAACCCACTCAGACCTTTCTTCACCCTTTTATAATACTTCTTCACTACACAACTGTCTCCTTCTTGTCACACAAAACCAATGACAACACTCTTTCAACACTCCCCTCCACCAATAAGGCAAACTCTTTCCTCTACTCAACCTCCAACCATCACTCCAAGTCCCCGTTTACCTCCTCTCACGCAACACAGAGACTCTTCTCTCACAATCAGTCCTACAACCCCTCTCCTTCAAAATCCACAACTCACCAGTCCTTCACATTTAAATCCTACACCTCAAGTCACTACCAAAATATCAGCTCATACTACCACACAAGACCAAAGCAAAATAAACGTACAAAATGTATCTGAAAAAAATCTCACACATTCAAAAACACCCAACCATCTCAAAATACATACACAAATTCATCTCTTCTCTGAAAACCAACATTAATAACACACATTCAAGCTTATCTCTACCTCACACTTTCCAAGCAACAAAGACAGCAGTCTCTCAGTCCGTAAACACACAACGTTCATTTACGTCTATCATCTGTTCTAGAATTTGACTCTCATGCTCTACCAACACCCCTCACCCACACACTTTCCACCTCCAACATGCACAAAAGGAAGCAACCCCAAAACACTCTTCATAACCTCACACCCCCTTGTCCATTGCACAAAAAGCCTACCTTTCGGACACAAATGTCTTCTAAGCCTTTTGGAGGAAGGCAACGATAAAAAACTTGTTCTTTGTCCTGCAACAGTTATCAATACCACCAATAGCAGATCACCTACAACCTCAAAGGACAACACTTACACTACTGCAGCTCAAACTTATACCACATCCATTAAACATTCATTAGACTGCTTACTGATGAATGCTCATTCCATTACAAAAACACAAGTATCACATATTTGACCTCTTGACAGACACAAGAGCTGACTCATGGCCTGGGGGAAGATATGGCATCAGTATAACATTAAGCAGTTCCAACAGGCTACCAAACTTTGACACAAAATCATATAGGCAAAACAGGAGGCAGCTTACCGTCATATTTAAAGAAACAAAAAATCTCACCAAAACTGAGGATGTTTCTTTACAAGGTTGTGAGGCCCTCCTTGTCAGATGCAACCCAACCCTAACTATTCATGTATGTTTCTACTTCTTTATAGAGCACCACCTAGCAATGGAACATTCCCAGATACATTTCTAAACACAAATTCTAACCTTCTTACAATATAGTCAAAGCTATGCATCCTTGATGACCTGAACATATGGTTTGACAAACCTAATATATCACACCTCACAGCAAACTCACTAGTCTAGACACACACAACCAACAACAGTTCATTCCCAATACCACACATATCACAGGACACAAGTAAGATGTCTTTTTCGGCAACCGATACCTTGTCACACGCCAAAATATTATTCCAGTCACATGGTCAAACCACTTCCTGGTTGTTTTCCAACACAAGAAACCACAACTCACCCCACCTAAACTCACAACTATATTTCGACCTTGGGACAAGATACGTTATGAGGAACTAGAATGCCTGCTTACCTCCAACATAGTTATTATAATAAATTCTGTGCAAACACTCTATGGATAGCTCCATGCAGCGTTTGATCTCTTAATTCCACTGAAAACATCTATAGATTACAAAAGAAAACACACACCTTGTATGAATGCAGAATATAAAAAAAATCAAAAAACTTATTTATAAGCTTCTAAGGAAATGGCTAAAAAATTAACCCGCAAGACAAATTATGCCTACACAGTCATAACAGAATATACATGACAACAATCAAAAAAGTTTAAAAAAAAAAAACTACACTATTCCAACCAAAGCCACAATGCAAAATGTACCAATAAAGAATTTTCTAAAAATATTGTCATAATTTCGTAAGCCAAAACGAATAGAAGGCACCAATCCCATTTCTCAAGATTTTTTATAAAAAACTGGCTAATCACTATACAACTAAAGCACACGTTGGATTCTTACTTCACCAACAAAAAATCCTTCCAGAGGAAGGTTAACACAGCCTCTACACTCCTTCAGAGAACAATCACAAACAGTCTGTGGGCTGCCCATATGCCTTTTGTCCATCTCACATCTTCAAAAACACTATTTTAACAACTTCATTGGCCATCCCAGTCAGAACTCTAATTAATAACCCCTTAACAGGAGGTGTTTTCCCAGAAGACCTTAAAAAAGGCATACATATGCCTCATTATTGAAGAAAAGTAACCTAGACACTCAAGACCCAACAGTTATAGACCTATAGCAAATGGCCCATTCCTGGGCAACTTGTAGAAAAATGCAGCCGTTGCCCAAATGTCACTACTCATTAAAGACAATTCCCTACTTTCCGACTTCCAAACTGGATTCTATCCATGAAGAGGCACTAAATTAAAACTAATATCAATCTGGGATGACCTTAAAAGCCCAACAGGCTAGAATGTGGTTGCTGCCCCAACTCTCTTCAATCTTCCAGCTGCCTTTGACACAGTTGATCATGACATATCTAAGAAAGCTAGACTAGAGGGCACAGCTCTCACTTGGATCAGATCCTACCTACACAATAGAACAAACATCATCCATACTCCTCCATTCTCTTCAAAACCATATAGCATAAAAGGAGTTGTCCCTCAAGCCTCAATCAACTCATCCACACTTTTAAACATCTATATGAAATCATTTCCAGAACGGATCAATGGTTTTCACTTCACCTGCTATAACATAGCAAGCAAAATACAGATACTTCTGAAATTGGAAACTCCCAAAGACATTGGAAAATTCAAAATCTTCAGTTGCCACTGGGCCGTTGAGCAATGGATGACATGCAGCCACTTCAAACTGAAAGCGCCCAAAACTGAAATACTCACCTGTAGCGACTGGAAAGCCTACGACCCTCTCTGCGCCTCGCCTGATGATCTGGGATCACCTCCAAAAATATCTAAAGAGGTAAGAAACCTCAGAATTGCCATGGACACAAAGCTGTGAATGAATGCCCTAGTCAATAAAGTAGCCAAATCAAGCTTTCTTACAATGAAAACACTTCCCACATCTAGGATTCCCCCACAAAGTCCAAGAGACAATCTCTCTCAAAATTAGATTTTGCTAATATTCTATATCAATGCTCAACTTTATCAATTATGAGAAGATAACAGAGAATGCAGAACTCTGCTGCTAGATTATACAGATCCATAAATATGGGTATAAATATAGATGGGTTTTTGCCTGGTACCAAAACTTTACTAAGTGTCATGTGTATAAGTATATGTGGACATGCATATCACTACATATTTAGAATTGGGGGTATTTCTCTATACATCCATTTGTTAATTTCAGTAATTGTTTGTCACACACCATCTTTCTTTGACTCATCCCAATCCTTTCTGACTGCTATGATCTTTCAAACATCCTTTTCAAACTTCCACCTCCTTATACAATTTACCCAACTAACAGGCACACTTGTACACTACTCCCAATAACAACTCACAACTTCCCTTTTCTAATACACTTCCATTATTCTATCCCAACTCAAAAGACTACTAAACACATGAACACTCAAGGGCACAAAATTAACAAACTTGCCACAACAAATCCACATGGAAATAATGAAGCCCATATTAATAATCCACTATTTAACTCTAATCTTGGGTTTCAAAGTAGAGTGCTACTTGCCACATTAAGAGTAGTAAGCACTATATAAATACAATTTACAGTAACAATAACTTATTAGGAAAGTGGTCCAACCAAGGATTGGTCAATTACCTTTGTGCCAACTCACCAGAGCATGGACAAATATCCAGAGTATCATTTTTGTGGCTTTGATATTGACACTTGTTATTGGATTGTAATTTTTTCCTAGTGCAGAAGAAAGCTACCTTAGTAATAGCAAATTAGAAATCTTAAATTCAATTATGAATAGTGGCACTGTTATGTTTCATATAGATGCCCTAATATAGGCATGGTTTGAGATGCCCTAATATAGGCATAATCTTTCACCTACATTAGTTCCCTATTCTCCACAATAACGGGCGCTGAGGGCTGAACCTTATCTAGACTGTGGTTTGGGTACAGAAGGAGGGTTTTTCCCGAACAATGGCCTCCTATACCATCTTCGATGTGCTCATCCAGTATGATTAAATATTCATAAGAGTTCTAGGAAACCAGGCAGTGGCTAGGATCCACCTACATAAACATCTACGTAACCGGTTCATCCCATACGTCATCTTCATACCCAACAATGGCTAACACAAGGGACAAAGGGACTCTATACGTTTCTGTATAAATACAGCACCTCTTGCTAACAGTAGTTAGAGGGAACCGAGACTTCCAGGCCGACACACTGACCAGAGACGCTGAGGCTCCTGCATGCAGTCGCTCCAGCTGACAGTGGTCTAATCATCCCTTGCGGGGTGTCCAACTGGAGACCAGGACGAGGTCCCACACTCTCATTATTCAGGTAATGGGCTTTGTCTAAATCCTAGCAGGATTCTTGGCTTTTTTCGCACCTACTCACATGCTAGGGACACTTAGGTACATCTACACAGGCATCGTAGGAGTATGCGCTTTATTTTATAAATGCATTTTATACTCATGTATATGTTCATGACTATTGCAAAATGGTAGAACTGGACTATCCCTTTTTATTCACTGTACTGCTGATCATATATCTCTGCTACTGTTTAACAGTTGTCGCAGCACATATATTTTATACTAGAAGAACAACTGTGCAATAAATTCTTATTGTAAACACGCTCGACTGTTTCTTCTGTGTAACTCTTTGAGACCAAATGAGCAAGCACGAGTGACTGAGCGAAAAGTAGTACATTGTTTCCACGAGTCTGAGGAATCAGGGTTGTCGTGTTCTGAGGTTGCCAAAAACTAATCTCTCTGATAAAAAGGAGATTCTAGTGGCACTGTGAGCTAGCTAATGAAAACAGGCTAACATACGCGGTGGGGGTGCTCAGAATCAGTCTGCACCAGGCCCACAGTGTATGTTATCCAAAAGCGCAGGTCCTGCAGGGGTACTATAGGAACTACACTACAGCACGAGATTGGAGAGGATTCAATTGACAGAACATTTAAACATATTTCAGCAGTTTATTGGATAGTTAAATATGTTTTTCCTCATTTGTTTCAATTTCAATATGCTTAAGAGAGTGATATCAACCAAAAATAAGCAATAAATTAAAAATAGATAGATGGCCGCCACCTGAGGAGCTCCGTGTCGTCGAGCTACGCTCAGCACTGAAGGGATCCTTTTTCCCCAGCGATACATCGCGGAAAAGATGTTTCCGCGCATGGGAAATGGCAGTGAATGAGGAGGCAAGTTTTCAGACCGAGAAACGGTCGTTTTGACACTCTTTTTTTCGGCATTTCCATTCTGCCTTGCCTCAGTGCTTGCATTTAATGTGGCCGCCATTTTGGTTATTTCTGACGCAATGAATTCTTCTGGCTGAAATGCAGATTTTTCTTGTCTACTCTCTTCTCCACCCTTTTTTTTTCTTGATGAGTGCTTGAACCTATTTTGCATTAAGGCCCGACTTCGTGGATTACATCGTGCATGGTGAGGAAATACAGCGTTTAAGATTATGACATATCCTCAGTTTATAAACAGACTTTCTTTTCGTCTACACCCGGTCCTGTGGAACTGAGGAACTATACCAGTATTGACTATTGTGGGTTTTCCAGAATAAGGTCATTTTTTCATAAGTTTCCTCACAGCACTTTTCAAACGCGCGCCATTTCTGACCCGATGGTATAGCGCATTCAGTTAACTGTCTCAGCTTGGTACCTGTGGTGTAGGACTTACTCAGTATTTTCTCTCAGTGAATACACTATTGGTTATTTTGAAGTCTGTTCCTTGCCTCAGTGGAATATATCCACTGCCACGCTCTACACAGCACCTTACCATGGATTCTCCACGCTCAAGTAAACCTCTTGGGTCGGGGGGCCCACTTCTCGAGGTCGTAAGGATTTAGTTGTGTGCACCAATAAGCGCGCCAAGAAAAATCCATCCTCTCCATCAGAATCACTGCTTCCCCTCACGTTAGAGGATATTATGGAGGAACTGCGTCTCATTCGACCATTCATTTCGGACACAAATGCTACCCTCCAGAGGCTTGAGGAAAAATGGTCCGGCTTAGACTCAAGACTCTCAGACGCCGAACAAAAAATAAGTGATGTGCAGGATGTTGCCGCCACAGTTGACAATCTCTCCAAAGAAGTTATTCAACTCAAAAAGACTACAGAAGACTTGGAAAATCGCAATAGGCGCAACAACCTGCGCATTTATGGAATTCCGGAAGGTTCCGAGGGTTCGGACATGATATCTTTCCTGAAAACTCAAGTCTTGTAGATTGTAGGCCTTCCAAAGTCAATGGATATCAATATCCAAAGGGCACATAGACTGGGGCCCCAAGGTGCATCTTCTTCAGCTAAACCAAGAGGTATCATTGCTTACTTTCTACTATACTCAGACCTCATGACGATCCTTAGTGCTGTCAAACAACACAAGCAGATGCTCTGGTGTGGCCACAAAGTCTTCTTCAGTCAGGATGTCTCTAAACCAAATGCTAACCGGCGAAAGGAATTTCTCGATCTCAGACCAGCGTTGAGGTCCATGAATGCCCGATATGGTCTCATCCATCCCTGCTTTTTCAAAGTGACTTATAAGGACAGAACTTCTACTTTTGAAGATCCAGCCGACCTTCGCAAATTCATACATGCTCATAAAGAAGAACTTATGGAATTGACCAAACCCTAATTGTTATGTTTTATGTTCTATTCCATGTTTTCTTGGCTTCTTAACAAGAAGTGTTCAAATTTTAATTGTTTCTTATTTGTTCTCTCCCTTGTTTCCTAGGTCTCCCCTGTGTAGTTTTGCTGCCGCTGTCTATACCCATGTTGCCCTTGTATTTGTAATGTAAGATTCACCTCGCTGCAATGTTCCCTAATGTTTGGTAAGTTCCCTTCCTTTTTGTTCATTTGTCTGCTATTTGGTTTTTGGATTCCCTTTCTTTTTTCTCTCTATATCCTATTACCACATGGTAGACCTGTTTATTCTCGATGTTCTTCTTCTGGTCCGGTTGTCCTGGTTCTTTGCCGCCCCCCCTCCCTCATTATTGTTCTTCTTATCGTTGATTCTTATGGCTAAAGCTTCTTGGCTTTTTGTCATCTTCTTTCTTATAACTTTTATTGGGTGTTTATTCGCCCTCTTTTTTTTCTTCTTCTCCATATCCTCTCTCTCTTCTTCTCTTTTCCTCTTTCTCCTTTGTGGTTTTGCCCCTATACCTACGGCTCTTAAATCTTTTTACTTTCTCCTTACATTATGCTATTGTTCTTTTCTTTGCTCAACTCTATGGTTACAACAAGCTAGAGTCTCTATTCTCCTTCCTTTCAACCACTCGCTGTCCATTATGTCCCATTGGTACATCTGGGTCTCTTTCTATCTATATTTGTTTCTCCCTCTTAGTGGTTTATCTTTCTTTTTTGTGGCTCTTCATCTTTCTTTTTTTATTCATTCCGAAAGTGTTATATTTTTCTTCTGTCTAATTTTACACAAATTTCTTTGATGAAAGGTCTCCGCATCATTTCGTGGAATGTCAAAGGTATCCGTAACCCTGTTAAGAAACAACGTGTGTTGTCCCACCTTACTAGATTGAAATGTCAGGTAGCGTTTTTACAAGAATCGCATCTTAAGTTACAAGACCTACATTCGCTACGTAAACAGTGGGTGGGTGAGATTTTTGCTCCCCGGCTATGAATAACAAAAACGGTGTAGTTATTTTATTTCACAAATCATTGAATGTCACCCTACAAAATGAATTTAAAGATACTAATGGTAGATGGATTCTTGTGAATGCTAAAGTCAATAATACTCAATTCTCTTTTTGCAATGTATATGGCCCTAATGGTAATGATTTATCTTTTTGGGATGATTTTTCTACTCTCCTCTCCTCCCATGCTCAGGAAAATCTGATTGTGGGTGGGGATTGTAACCAACTTATGGACCCCTTTTTTAGATCGGAAATCTCAAACCAAATATATCCCCAATAGGATGCAAAAATCTTTTTACAAGGCTATAACTTCCAGAGGTTTGGTTGATTCATGGAGAACATTCCATCCAGATGCTTTAGAATTTTAGTTTTTTCCCCCGTACATAGATCTCATTCACGTATAGATTATATATTTCTCACATCACCAGCTTTGCAATTTACGAACAATGTAGAAATTGGATCCATTCTCATTTCAGATCATGCCCCCGTTATTTTGGATATGGACTATCCTTCATCTGCACACACATCCCGGCATTGGCGTTTTAACAATTCCCTTCTTCTGGATTCTCAATTTGTCGTACAATTCCTGCTTTTTGCTCAAGAATTCTTTCACAATAATCTCTCCTCTGTTTCTCAATATCATTTTATTTGGGACGCATTTAAATCGACTGCTAGGGGTTTCATAATAGATATGTGTCCCGGAAAAAAAAAGAAGGCTTTTTCAGATTCAGCATCTCTCCTAAAGCAAATTAGAACTTTAGAGCACAAATACTTCACCACCAATTGCCCCGACACATTGTCATCTCTGATTAATGCAAAAATACAATATAATAAACAGTCATGGGACTCCGCCTGTAATAATCTCCTCAAATTCAATGCGAAAATGTACGGTGGGCGGAACAAGGCAGGTAGATCCTTAGCCAACTATCTCAAAATCAAAAAACAAAAATCGAAAATTGTGGCTATCACGGATAAATTTGGAGTTCGGCATATTTCTGATGCCAAAATCCTTGAATGCTTCACTGATTTTTATTCCTCCCTTTATACCCCGGAGTCCTCCCCTCTTCTGATCTAATTGATTCTTTTTCCAAGATATTCCTAAATCCCCTGAGAGTCACATTGACCTTACATCTTTGGATATACCTATTTCGGAACAAGAAATCATTGATGCAATTTCTCTTTTGCCCAAAGATAAAACACCGGGCCCTGATGGTTTTACAGCACGATTCTTTCTTCACTTTAAATCACTTCTGGTCCCTCAACTGCTTTCATTGATTAATCATTTTCTTATCACTGATGCTTCACAAGTTCTTTTACCCAAGCAATGCTTTGTCTAATACCCAAAAAACATAGGGGCATATTAGCAAGACCCACGTTAAAATTATCGCCGTTTTAGCGGCAGGAAACTGCCGCTAAAACGGCGATAATGGGCTTGCTAATATGCGTTATGGAATTCCAATAGAAGCCCAGGTTAGATGTCCTGCACATCTAACCTGGGCTTCTATTGAATTCTATAACGCATATTAGCAAGCCCATTATCGCCGTTTTAGCGGCAGTTTCCTGCCGCTAAAACGGTGATAATTTTAACGTGGGTCTTGCTAATATGCCCCATAAGGATCCCTCTTTATGTAAAAATTACAGGCCCATTCCCTTGATTAATACGGACTGTAAAAACTTCGCCAAATTACTTGCCCTTCGCATCTATAAAGTAATCTCTGACCTTGTCAATATATATATAAATCAGGCTTCGTTAAGGGACGCTCAATCACAGACAATTCACATACTTTCCTTAATATTATCCATCTGGCCTCTAAAATCGACTCACCCGTCGCCGCTATTACATTAGATGCTGAGAAAGCGTTTGATAGGGTTAATTGGGAATTTATCTTTGGAGCATTAAAATGGCATGGTTTTAGTCCTCCCATTATTAAATATATCAAGCTGTTATACTCTGATCCCATGGCTTCTGTTTGGGTGAACGGCTGTCAATCACAGTATTTCCCCCTCCGTAGGGGGACTAGACAGGGATGTCCCTTCTCCTATTTATTCTTGCATTAGAACCCTTTCTGGAAAAACTTAAACGCTCACCACTTTATACGGGTCTTCAATTTAATAATATTGATATTAAATTTACTGCATATGCAGATGATATCTTGCTGTATATCTCTAATCCTTCCACCTCTTTGCCGACTTTCTTCTCTCTTTTACAGGACTATTCCAAAGTTTCTGGTTATAAATTAAATATTGACAAATCTGAAATATTGCCCTTAAATAAGTTCTGTCTCCCTTTTATGTTTCAAGATACTGGTTTTGCATGGAACTCCAGAAATATCAAGTGTCTAGGCATCCTTTATGCGAACAACATCAGGGAAACTATTAAAATTAACCTCGCTGATATACTCAAGAAACTCTCTGCTCTCATTGATGGATGTTCTCCACTTTTTCTTTCTTGGTGGGGTAGATTAGCTACAATTAAAATGATGCTTCTTCCAATTAAATTATTAATTTCTATCTTTCTATGCTTCCTGTCTCCCTTCCTAACTCCTTTTTCAGTACTATTAATAGTTCTCTGTTCAAATTTCTTTGGAATAATCGTAAGCCCAGGATTTCACTTGCCCGTCTTCAATTACCTAAGGGACTGGGAGGAGTTAACTTCCCTAACCTCAGACGTTACCATTCTGCATTTACCCTTAAGCAGATTTGGACCTTTTTATCTGAACCCTCAGTTTCCTCTACAACAGCATGGAGCTCGTTAGAACAGGCTCAATATTCTCCTTTCTCCTTTATCTCAGCATCTCGTCTTTCTCAGCCCCCGAAGCGTTTTTCTTCCCCTATCTTTGTTCATTCCAAGGCATTAGCCACCTCCTTGCTTAATACCCAACTCTCTTCAGTTGACTTAACCTCGCACATCCCTATCTGGTATAATAAGCATCTAAATATTAATAACAGAGCCCTATTTTGGAAGGAATGGATTGATAAAGGCATTCTCACACCTGTACACTTGAGGAAGGATGAGTCCTTTATGGAATTTTCTGATATTCAACATTTATATGGCATCTCCTTTTCTCATGCTGCTCACTACCCTTTTCTTAAGGACTCTCTTGTTCGTCTCTTCCTCCTTGAAAGTCCTATTGTTTCGCCTAATCAGACTCCCTCCCCTTCTATTGACTTTTCCACTCAATTTAAAGCTGCTGCTACAAGATATTATCCCATTCAAATAAGGTTAGAATCAAATCCAGCATAGAGCTTTTGTGGGAAAGAGATCTTGCAGTGGATCTTTCCTTTCAAACATGGGACTCCCTTTGGTCAAGAATTCAGACCTCCTCACGCCCTGCTAGCACAACACAGACTTTATATTATTTTTATAATAGACTTTTTTTTACTCCTTCGGACCTTTATAAATTCAAACTCCTAGACTCCCCAAAATGCTGGTCATGCTCCCATGAACACAGTGATTCTCTACATATGTTTTTCTACTGCCCTTCAGCCAACTCTTTCTGGACCCGTATTTGGCGGAAGCTGAATGAAATTTTATCGACCAATGTCCCTTTTGACATTATACATGTTTTTTTGGGCAGCATTTCCTCTGTTTGGGCCACTTATAGTAATGTGGGAAAATTTATTGATTTAGTTTTAGCCATTTCTTTTCAGATTATCACCACCAACTGGAAGGACACTTCAAAAATCTCGTTCCAAGCCTGGTGGAACTTGCTTTGTCATCACCGTAGACTAGACCGTGCTTATGCCACCTCTACAGCATTGCTGATCAAAAAAGACTTATTATGGTTACCACTAACATCCTTTCTCTCTAGGTTGAACAATTAATTTTATGTATATTAGAACAATAGTTTTAGTCCTATATACTATAGAATATTAATCATTTTTTGCTTAACCACCTTATTGGTTTCAATATTTGTTCTGATGTTCCCTCCCCCCTTCTTCTTTCTTTCTTCTTTTTTCCCTCTCTTCCTTTTCTTCTCTCTTATTCTTAAAATTGTTAAAATGCAATTTGTTTCTTTGTACAGCTTCTATTTTATGAGGATGTTTTTGTTTCAGTTATAATCACATATTTACATTATATAGTTATCCTCATGTTTCATGATTCTGTATTGATGTTTTACTTGGTCTATTATCTTAATAAAGCATTCTAAACTTAAAAAAAATAAAAATAGATATCCCGATGCCCCTGCGTACATGCTTGTGTTTGAAACTCACTAAGGGTACTTAAGATTGGAATGTTCATTGAAACTTTAAGTACCCTGAACAGACGAGATCATGTCAACCTCTGGAAGTGCAAAGTCAATAGTCATATTCAAATTTCTTTCCAAGAAACCTGATCTTTTATGACACACTGTGACCTGGTTCTCCCCTTATTCATTTCTGTTCAACTGATAAGTGTGAAAGAGATCAAACTGCATATTACAAAAGTGAGAGAATCATCCTGTGTTACACCTGTTGTTGTAGCAATGTAAATCACCTTTTACCATGAAAAAGACCTGCATCAACTAACATTGCAAACGTTTGTATTATTTAGCTTTATTAAAAATTGCTATTAACAGCCTGCAAATTTAATAATGGATAAAGATTTCCATAATCCATCAACGTAAAGGGTAAAAAAGTACATCAAGGATAATAATTTCTAATTTATTGTTTTTTCATCTACACAGTGCATGTTCAGTACAATCAGCAACAGCATTATGTTATTGTTTAGCTGCAACCAGAACGTGTGAGGCTTTACCACCGTTCTGTTACATTGATGAATCATGAGGCATAATATCCTTCTGCTATAAAAAGTAAATATAACAAGTAGAATATTACATTTTCGTTTCTCCATGTTGAAGATCCACAAAGTATCCTTCTGTTGCCCCACCGGTGCTAGCAATCACTGAACAAAGTCATCTACAGACGCATCCTTGTCACACAACACACTACTCACAGGGACTCCACAGCATCAAGGTACTTCTCCCATATACCCATAAATTACTGCTATATACTATCAAAAAGAGGGTTTGATAGGTTTCCTTCTAGCTACTTGGCTAGTCCCAGAATAAATGAAGCAATGATGTTTCAGCACTTTACATATCAGCAATTTTGTTTGTTCTCTACACTTTTAGGAATATGATTATTTAAAGTCCAGCTTCGGCTGGACTGCTACAATGGTGTGTAAATGTGCTGCTTCTAAATTTCAGTGCTAGCACACATTGCTATACTACCTTTCCTCATAGTTCACTTCTACTATTGTTGCGGCTTCTTGACGTCAATAGGTTAGCTTCTGAAATTGATTGAGCATTGGGTATTGTTAAATAATCCAACAGCAAATCGTATAACAAACTGCATATTGGGGCAGAAGCTAACATTAATCTAGCATAAAAAAGTCCTTGATATCTTAAACATCACTTATGATTTTTTTAGGTTAATGTAAATTTGTTGACGAGTCATTTCCCTCGTCTGTCTGTAAATTGTCTGACTTTGGATAAAGACCAACCTTAAATGAGACAAAACATGGCAGCCAGAACGTGTGGGGGTATATGTCCTTAAAGTCTGATATTTGTCACCAGCAAGCAAATTGTAGTACAAGGACACCAGGAGGCTACTTTAGCAATGGTTCATTTAAGGATATTCTGCTCCCACATCAAAGTCTGGAAGAGTTTATTAACAATAGAAAAATGAATAGCATGTGAATCACAGATTCAGTCACCTGGAGGGTGCCTTGGCAAGTTGTGTTGGATCATGCTCAACAAGCAAAGGGAAAGCACAAATGTATAGTGGACACAGATTTACAATGGAGAACACGTGATATATTCAAACAAAGGGAGCATAGAGGTATCAAAAGACTGAGGGCCTAATTTTGATGTTGGTGGTCTTCCCGCTGGACCACCAAGCCGTATATGGTCACGCGAGCTGGATTACAACAGTAATCCAAGGTGGGCAGTGCAGCGGTGGTGTCAAGGCGACTGGAATATTTGGCTCATAGGCGAGCCTAAAAAGCATCCTGACACCGTGAAAGTGCCTCCAGCACATCCGTGCATGCCACACAGTGTACGCACAACCGTGCACTTTTGGGGGGGCACATCATGTGCCCCCCCCACACACCCCAATGGGCAGATGTGCCAGAGGGCCCTGTTGGGGTCCCTTTACATGCCTTTCCACCAAGCATTTAATGGCAGGGTCCACGTCATGAAATGGTTGGAGGAAAGACAGGTCGGAATCTGCTCGGTGGTGCCAGCATCAACCCCGATGCAATTCCCGCCTGCTTTCCCCACCCCCACGGGATCCTGGATTCATCGTGATCTGGAGGGAGGCTCAAAGCGATGGCAACGCCATCCACTGATACGGCAGTCCCAGGACTGCCAACATCAAAAACAGGCCCTGAGATCATGAGAAAGGAAGAAGACGACCTTCAGATTACAGCAAGGATATAAACATTTCAGCTGAGCAACTTAATCAACACTTTCTCATCTTGTAAAAGAGGCTTGAAACGTCATATATAACCCCTTTCGTTATGCATTTGTTAGCATGAGCAGAAACAAGGCTGACATGCGTAACAGTTATGCCAATGAAACATATTCCACAGTCCCTCCCTCTAGCGCTATTTTATTTGTGCAATTCTCAAGACCGATTAATAGGCATCAACTCATTCACTATCTGTTTCATACCAGGTTCATAACATTCCAAAGATCTTTATTCAGATTTCCAACCAAAATTGTCATCATTCACTATTCAATGGGTAAGATGGAAAGGTACCTTTTCCACAGGTTAACATGGTGACCAGGGCAACACAGACTCTGACAAGGATGTATATTAGTAGGAGTACAACGAAGATGATCAACACAATCTCTAAAATCTTCACTCCCAACCATGACCAAACACCATTGAATGCAAATGCATCATTCACTGTATTTAACACCTTAATGCTTTCATGTATGTGAGCAATTTTTGTTTGTACGTTAAAGAGATGTTTGAGATAAAAGTACAAGTTCTGTACCTTTATTAGCGCAAATTTCACCTGTGGCAATCAGAACATAACAAAGAGCCATTATATTATGTAAATTTGCAGTTTGATGAGCCTCTAATTGGTCAGAGATTATACCTAAAACAATTGCAGTCAAGTTGGCTACCTCCTCTAATACTCTGGCATCTTGGCATATCTAATGTATGGATAGTCTTACTCTGCAACTACGGACCAGGATAGCAAAGAATCAGGCAGTATCTGAAATATCTCAGGGTTTTCTCCTGCCTGGAACCAGAGGTTGTGTTGAGGATTGTGCAATTGCGAGAAAAGATGTAAGCAGGCAGCATGATCCAGATCAGTCGACTGGTAACCACATATATGATCTGGTCCCACAGATGCAATATGTTCCAGATCTCTTAGCATCCAGCCAGCAAGGTTCCAGAAGGGTATTTTGCTCATGTCACATTCACTTGGGTAAAAACAGGAAAATGGATCAATTCAGAAACTTTGGGAATGGCCAAGATACATTCACTATACCACATGTAGACAATACCATTTCTGACTTCAGAAACCAATCCTCAGACAGGGGATGTAAGGTGAAAAGCAGAATTCATTGATCAGGCAAGGTCATTGCTTGATCAGCATGAAAGGTTGCTAATGCTATTGCTACATTTAGGCATGCAGTGCCCATGCACTTGCAAGGCATCACACTGTTCCTTCAGAGGGAATGTTTATTACAGATGTGAGCAGCACTCTCAGTATGGCTGAGTGCTGCATAGCTGCTACCTATAGTCACAGTCATAAGGTGAGCAAATTAAACAGGGTATCAGCAAAGAGGGCTGGCCAACCCCATTGAAGGATGAGGCAGCTGGGAGATTTACTACTTCTGGGGTTGCATGCCATAGCTAAGAAGAGGAGAAGCAGCCACATCCTGTTGACATGAGTACAGTGAAGCAGCAGGGGTAGGGTCACTGTGTTTGCAGGAGCAGACACAAGGAAAGGTCAGGAGTGTTCCAGTTGGCAGGCAGCAGTCTTTTGGACTGGTGGTTTGCTTGCAGTGTGGTTTGTGGATGGGTGATGGATATATTTGTAGCTACTTGAACAGTGTGTGCCTCATGTAAACATAGGTGCTTAACAATTTATATATGGTGCATACAACGTAACTGGCAACTTCTGTTCTTGAGACCTGAACCATCAGTATAATACACAAGATCGTAATTTGATCAATGAGATCAGTAGGAGATTTAGTCAAGTGAACTATGATTGATAGATCCTCATGTGGTTCCCTGTCGAGCCATGAGGAAAAGAGAAACAGGGTTCAACATAGGACACCATATTAACATGAAAAGCAATAACAGTACTTTGTATCTTGACAACCTGGACATGGAAAAATGCAGAGTTTTAGTGGTCAATTATAGTGAGGTCACAATAGGAGGAGCAGCAAAAGTGAGAAGTGATCCCAACACAATGTTTTAGATACTTCAAGTAGATCGGCAGGAATGGCTACACTTGCAAGCAGCCCAGCCGCTATGCCATTGAGAGCAGAGGAGTAATAAGAAATCAGTTTAATTTTGTCTCCTTGATCTTGTACTAACACTTCCAAAGCAAAGGCTTCCCTCTCGCAGCAATACAACATGAGACATTTAGCATAATCAAGCGATCCTAAAGTGAGTGCAGCAGACAATGCTTTTATAAAGATACAAATGATTCTTCTGCTTCCTTGGGACAAGTCTCATGGGTGCCCTTCTTAAAGAAATCTTGAATTTGTTTGGCAATATTAGTAACCCAAAAACCACTGCCTACAATATCCCATCACCTCCATAAGAGAGCATAGCTGGGAGATGGCAACCCCTCCGGATAGCTTACAGATGGTTTCAAGGTGATCAGCAGACAGGTGTTTCTCCCCTGCAGAGATGTCCTGTTCTAAATATAAAAATAATAATAAACCAAATTTATAAAGTGCATGGATACGCCCAAAGGCGATAGAAAGCCCCAAAAGCCTACCACCCAACAGTGCTACCTTTGTAAATATAGAACAAAGGACAAACAAAATTGTTGTTTCTCCTTAGATTCGTTGGGTCTTTTTAGCCAATGCCGTCCTCAGAGAGAGAGACTCTGCCCTGCATTGGTCCAATGAGCTAGAAGCAACTAACAACTCATCAACATATTGAACCAATGTGGGCCTTTTAGGTAGGGAAGGATGTCCAGAACTTTCCTGAGTGCTTATGAAAACATTGAAGGTGACAAAAGCTTGTGAGTTGATACCCATAAAATGAGAATATGAAAAGATATTGGCTATCCACCGGCATAAGAATGGAGAAGAAAGCAGAACACAAATCTACATTAGTGAATCATGCAGTGGTCACTGGTATACATGACAGAAAAAATGGCACAACAGGGAACCTCATCTATATCAACCCAATTTAAGGCATGTAAATCTTGTACAAAATAATAGGTTTCTTTACCAAGTTTTTTTGATGGGTAAAATAGGAATATTACCAATGTTTACAATAGGCAACAAATCCCTTATTGCAGCAGAACAGGAATGACTGGGCACATCACCACCTCTGACTAAGAATAGATTGGGTATTGTGGAATGCAGACAGGCATTTTCATTCAATTCACTCTAATTTTGATGTATTAAACAGCTAGATCACAACCTGCATCAGTGGCATGTTAAGACCATGAAGTGGAAGTAACTTGATCACGCACATCAAACTAAGGTGAAGTTTTTACATAATCATCAATTTCACGAGTCATTGTTTTGAGCTAAGACAGTATTCTCATTCTTGGAAGGAACATTTGGATAAACACCATCACTAGTGAAAAACACAGTGCAATTCAGTTTGCATAAACATCTCTCCCTAAGTGGTTTGCTTTTGAGGTAGAACTCTAGAGAAGTGCATGTTTATCAGCAACTGCCCCTAAAGAAATAGATATATTCCTAAGACATGTTAGAAATGCCAACTACGTCAATCAATTTGCACAACAGCGATAATGTAGGAAATTCTAAGATTTTCAAGCCTCATCTACTATTACCAGTATCAATATAGTATTAGATGGGCTTACCGTTAATAAAACATCGTACATATATCTCATTTTGATCTACAGGAATTAAAGCATTTCCAGAGCTGTAGGACTAGAATCTCTTCCCATCTGTTCTAACGGAGGGAGGTAGGAAAATAAGTTCACACATGTCGACTGACCCCCCCCTACAGTGGCTTTCTCAGCTTGCAGAGATTCCAGGGTGGCTAGATCAGCGTACCCCTTTCATTCACACAATCATCCACTGGGGCCTTAGGGATCCAAGGCACTCTTTGCCTCCACACTTATATAGAGCCCCTAGCTCTTTGACTGTCGCTCTAATGCACACATCTAACTCCTAATATCCCAGGATTCCCCAATACCTATCCAAACTGGTTTATGACATCGCCACCTGAACAGACAGCAAATTTAAACACAAAGTATCCCTACTTATTCAATGAGCACTTACAGACATTACATTTCATAAATTTAAAAGCGTTCTGGCACTGTCTGACCTGATAGGTGAGCTGAACGTTGGGCAGTTCTTCACCCAAGCTCCCCATAGAGAATACTCTGTCTTACCTTTCGCACCTGCGACTATCATGTTGGGTCCGGTCCAGCCTTGGTGACTGAATGTGACCAAGTCCAGGCACTTACCGGCCAGTTGTGCTAGGTCTGCTAAATAAATTCTTGTCAAGCGCCAAATAAATTCTGAAAGCATATATTAACAAAATGAAAAATTAATAGTCTGTGAATCATAGATAAAGTTGACCAGACAGTCCCCTGACTAACTGCTGGAGCATGCTTGACATACAAGAAAAAAGCTCAAATTTATAGAATTGGACACACAGGTTTGCATGAGGAACACATGGTCGATTTCAACAAAAGGCACTCCCTGGTGTCTGAAGACTGAGATCATAAGAAAGGAAGAATACCACCTTCAGAATACACCAGGCATGGATAAATTTCAGCTGAGCTAACTAATCACCGCTTTCTATTTTCTTAAGCCAGGATGTAAAGAAGAGGTTTGAAACATCAGAGATGGGCACTTTCTGTACGAAATGCAACTGCAAGCAACTAGAAAGGAAATGGCACACCAGCAAGGAACACTCTGACAGCACCACCTTCAAGATATCGCTCAACCGCTACCACCAACTCCTGAAAGAGATGAAAAAGAACACCTTAGCCTACCGCATCGAAGCAAGCTCCAACCACAGCATAGAACTCTTCAGCATCATCAAGGAGGTCTCCAAACCCTCAGGAACTGAAAACATCACCCCTTCCCAAGAACTTGGGGACACTCTGGCAGACTTATTCCACGACAAGATCTCCACCATCTACAAACATTTCGAACCCAAACCTGCTGCCTCTGACATCCTCAGCCTCCTCGCTCCTACTGACGCAATCTCCAACCACAAGATCACGGCTTGGGACCAGCTCACCATACAGAGTACTACTGCCATCATACACTCCACCCACTCAGGAGCACCCACAGACCCCTGTCCCCACCATGTGTTCAACCTCAGAAACAGAACTATCAGTAAAAAGTTCACTGCCATCATCAACACATCCATCACCTCGGCCACCTTCCCAGAAGAATGGAAACATGCTGAAGTCAAACCCATCCTCAAGAAACCATCCTCCAACCCCAAAAAGCTCAAGAACTACTGCCCCATCTCTCTGCTCCCCTTTCCCACCAAAGTCCTCGAAAAGGCCATCAACCACCAACTCACAGAATACCTGGAGGACAACAACCTTCTGGACTCATCCCATCTGGATTCCGTACGAAACCACAGTACCAAAACCGCCCTGATCGTAGTCACTGACCACTTCAGAACCCTCCTGGAACGGGGGGAAAGGGCCGCCCACCTATCCACCACGAGGGTCAACTTCCGCCTGTGCATGACCAGCATCACAGACTGGATGCAAAACATCTGCTTCAAACTCAACACAGACAAAACAGAAGTCCTGATCTTCAGGAACAACACCTCCCAATGGAACATCTCCTGGTGGCCTGCCGAACTTGGATCCTCACCGACTTCTACAGACCACGCCCAGAACCTCTGCATCATCCTGGACAGCAAACTCACCATGCAAAACCAGATCAATGCAGTCTCCTCCACCTGCTTCCTCACTCTTCGCATGCTCAGAATGATCTACAAATGGCTCCCAGTCAGCAACAGACGTGCCGTCACTCATGCCTTTGTCACTAGCTGCTTGGACTACGGCAACGCACTTTACATCAGAATTACCACTCACCTCCAGAGGAGACTGCAGAACTCAGCAGCCAGACTCATCCTCTGCCTCCCCAGGTGGACCCATATCACCCCACACCTCAAGAAACTCTGCTGGCTCCCCATCCACAAGATATGTCAATTCAAGATGCTGACCAGCACCTGCAAAGCCATGCACAACCAAGGACTGGCATACATCAACCACCGCCTGAGTTTCCACCAACCTTCCAGACACCTGCGCTCCGCCTCCCTCTCCCTCGCTCACACCTCCAGCATCCAGCAATGCAACAGTGGAGGACACTTTTTCTCCTACCTCGCTGCAAAGTCCTGGAACAGCCTCTCCCTCCACCTTTGACCTCATAATCTCTTCAGGAATTCGGAAAGGGAATCAAGACTTGGTTGTTCAACTAATTTCTCCTGGCAGCGTGGCTCTCAGTGCCTGGATACCCTTGCGGGTGATTGGCAGTGCTCTAGACGTCCTGTTTGATTGATTGATTGATAGCATTCGCTGAAAACATGGCTGAAGCAAGTAAGAGTTACGCCAACTAAAAAAATCTTCTCACAAAATATTAATCTTTATAACATTTCCAAATATCTTCACTCCTTTTGTATGCTCTTATATTCTGACAGGCTAACACATTTTTGCCCTTGAACCCTGCCCATTTTTGTTACAAAATGTTAGAATCATAGGCAGTGACACAGTTAAAAATTAAATCCTCCTAAAGAAATATTATTTTTAAATGCAATTAATTTCTTTTCCTTATATTTCAGTTCCTGAATAGCAGATCCAAGAGAGCCAGGAGAGGATGCAAGGCAGAACATGTTTGATCATGTCGGACCTCCTTGCTCTTTAAACCAACAAGATACATCGTACACCTTACAGATATTTCCACTGTTACTGATACACTATTGGTTGAGACCCTATGCCAGACATGAAGTGCCAGTGGAGTGCACAAAGCAGTAAGTAATCTGAGGGTTCTTTAATTTACCATGAAGATACAATTGCAGGCAGAACAGGCCTGACCTAGAACATTAAGGAAAACAATCCTCAGCAAAGGCTTCCCAGAACATCACCAGGGTCTTTTCATTAAAATTCTAAAATAAGAAGTGAACTTACATGCCCTGTAACCCTGCATCACAAGAAGTGACAAAACATATTTGAACCCCTATGCTGAACTGTTGTATGTTTATTTTTAAACATTTATTGAATATTGAAGGCTAAAGCATATTTATAAAAAGCGATTGATCAAACGCACAAACAAGACACTAACACTAGCAGAAGCTAAATGGCTACCTCTTGAACTGTAAGTAGACACACTAGTTAAATCACTAAAAGACATTATTATTTCAGAAGTCAATCATTAACGTCCTGAGGGTACCTATATGGATCTATACCATTATCCACTATAGAATGCTATGATGGATCTTTGGTTCAGAACTCTGTGCACGGTTGGAATCGCTAAAACCAGTCATTGCATAGCAAGCAGGTCTTGTTAAACATGTGTTCAGCCTTTACCATGACTGCTTTTTGTAATCTGAAGGCCCTCTTATTGCAACCCAACTTGATGCCAATCGCTGTCTCTTCAGGCTGCACAACCAAATTCCCTAAATAAATAATGTGCTTTTCGGATTGCTCCCGTTTTATGTGAAAATACCCTTCACTTCCTTTGTAAACAGTTCTACAAAAAAGCCACTAGCAGGAAAAAAATGCGAACACTGAAATATGTGGTGCCTCATAAAAAGTGAAAATGCCACTTCATGCCTTATTTTTGTACTGCAAATATTTTTCTGTATTACTAGAGTAATAATAATACTCTTGTCCTGTGTTTTTTTATCAATCAACACCACAATTTCCAAAGAAAAGTGTATTCCTCTCACTTTTTGCCGGAATTGGTTCATAATGATCAAAATTCAGCAAATTGACTGTTGCCATCAAAACCCCATACATAATATTCCAAAACGGGCAGATGAAAATACACCACATTTGACAAATTTGTATTGGCTGCCCCCATTCAGTGTCTTTTGATCGTTTCATACATTTTTGCCCATCCGTTTTAAGACAGTAGAGAAAGTTTCATTGTACAATAGAAAATTGAGGGTTTTATATACAGCCAATAAATTCTCACAATCACCACAATTAACAGAAAAACTGAGAAAAATATAAACTTTATTTCCAATTGGTCAATTGTTTTAGGTCTGACATCATCCAACACCTTTTGATTTTATTAAAATTCATATATATTATCTACTGGCGGTCACCAGTAGATAGTTATAGTTACAAACAAAAAAGAGGGCAGAAACAACAAGAATGTACGTTTTATAACTGAATACACTACACATAGTGATGAAATCTTCAGGCTGTTTAAGCGTAACTGGCATCTGTTACAGGAGATACCCAGCCTGAAGGGTGATATAAGAAAAACCCCTCTATTACATACAGGAGAGGGTGTACCCTTAAAAACAGACTGTGCCCCAGTTATGTAACAACCACGAAAGAAACAGGTAATTGGCTGCCAGAGAAACCTAATGGGTTTTATACCTGCACTTCTTGTAATATCTGCAAATTTGGTGTCAACAAAACAATTAATTTTTCACACAATGGATCGAGAGAGCACAAGATTAAACAGTTCATCAACTGTAACTCTACTCATGTGATATATCTGATTGGTTGCCCGTGCAATTTAATTTATGTTGGCAGCACTAAAAGGAACCTCAAACTCCATATTCAAGAACACAGGAGAGCCATCATACATGGCGACAACAGATATCCACTTGCAGAACACTTTTCTATTTTCCACCCTGGAGACCATACGTTCTGGTTCTATGGGATAGAGCATGTTGAATCAGGAAAGCGGGGTGGAAACAAGGAACTCCGTCTCAGACAGTGTGAGGCTAAGTGGATTTGTAGGCTACGTGCTGTCACATATGGGTACAACACCGATAATGAGATGCATTTCTTTCTGGAGGAAAATCCATAACACCTGGGATCTGACAGGGCTGATTGGGTCGTATGGAAAATCAACCAGTAAGCTTAAAAATGTTTCTGTCTTTCGCTTATCAACAGATATAACTGGTCTTCTGATTCAGTTATGTTTCACTTCGATGTATGATAACATGCTTTAGGTACATGGATTATCTTATGTGTTATTAAACTAGGGAAAGGGGATGCCTTAGTATTGTATCCTACAGTATTGTACAGAAATGTATTAAATGAAAAACGAGAATAATACTAACTGGTTGTATCCGGACATGGTGGTTTTTCGTAAATTGAATTGTCTATAACCATCATTGATGCACCTAAAATCCCAAATGTGAATTAAACTATAATCAAGTGGTTGCACCCAGACGTAAAGTACTTTAAGACACCAACTTCTGGGTACTGGTGCCCTGAGGGGAAAATATATGTATGTATGTATGTGTATATGTGTATATATATATATATATATATATATATATATATATATATATATAATTTTTATTTTTTTCTCTGTATCCCTCAGCAATGTACAGAAATATCCAAAATGAGAATGATACCTGTACCCAGACATGGTGGTTTTCGTGAATTGTACTGTCTATACCCATCGTTGGTGCAGCAAGAAATTCCAAATGCAAATGAAACTAAAATCAAGTGTTTGCACTCAGACATAAAGGCCATTAAGACACCAATTTCTAAGCACTGTTAATCTTCCTTTATTTATAAATTTCTTGGCAGTATCTCTTTTGAGATCTTTTCTCACTTATATCCTATGAAAGTCCTTATTTTAAAATACTAACCTTGCCGTTTATTTGGACACTTTGCCAGTAATTATCTAAAACATGTACTTTTCGTTTTATAACATAGAATACTGCTGATCTATTGGTACAATAACTTTTAGATATATTATTCTTTTTCTCTTTCTGCTTATTGCCCCCTTATTCATTATACTGCTGAACTAGAATTTCACGTTATTCACCGGATTCAAGAACTCTCTTCCTTTTCCCGGTTTCTATCACATTTTCAAACACATCCCCCCCGGCGTCGCTTGATATGGCCTCCACGTATGGGTTAATCACCCTGTCCACTTCCTGGTTTTTAGAACAACCAAATCTGCGTCTCATCAATTCCATCACATACCATTACGTGATGACGATGCCAATTAACAGCGTCAGTGACAGCATCGGTGCGTAGACTTTCCCTTTAAAAGTCAAACTTGGCACCAAAACCGGCCCTCGCTCATTCTGGCAGGAGAACTCGCAATTTGAGGTAAGGGCTTTGGGAAGGAAGTACGCTGTTACTATCACCACAGGCTTTTTCTGTTGTGGGTTCGTAAATGTTTAACTGGGCATTAGAACCTTGCATATTGCACAGATGGAATCATTAGGGTGCTGGGTTGGTCGAGGGATAGCAGCCCTATTTATAACGATTTTACGCCCAAACCTTTATTCTAATTTCATTTTCCTGTGGTCCTTTTAGATTTCCTTGAAATTTTGAGCTCAGAAACGACGAGAATCCTGTCACACTTATTAAAACCGTTACTTTGTTAAAATTACGCTATTGATTTCCCGAAATTAGCTTCACCAACCTGGTGCCACCAGTTTATACCACTTGGGGGCACAATTTGTCTTTAAATGAACACATTACCGAGGAGGCGAAACCACCTCGTTCATACCAATTATCGGGGCATTTATGGGGGAAACTTTCCCTTTGTAGTATATAATAACGCTGATCTAGCAACATTAACAGGACAGACATAGTCGCCCCGTTTTCCTTTGAATTGTACAAAGTACTAATATAGCAAGAGCGTCTTTTTCTTTATTATAACTAAGCATTCCGATTTAATTGATTTTAGATTTGCTACTTAGGCCAACTGAGGCCTTGCGATATCCTGAGTGTTTACAGATTATTTACCTGGAACACCGACTTGGTTAAGGGATCGCGTATTCGAATCCTACACGAAAGGTGAGATAATCCAGTCCAGACTGCAGTTATATTACTCACCTCCTTTACTAACTGCTGTGATATTATATACTACCTTTTAGCTTTTACGGTTTATGGTTTACAGGTCACGTTGGAACCAGGCCAAACTTACCTAGTATACATCAAAGGAATGATATTCGCCTACTGAGGTGAGACCTAACCACTAATCCGTCTTTTTATAAATCCACAAACTTTCCCCCTCACAGCCAGTTAGGTGAGGTGCACGGCCCGTTAGCTTCATTCTACTTCAGTCCGTTTTTTGTCTCTCTCTTTTTCTGTATATATTAATCACTTGATAAACTCATCTAACACGCAACTTAGAATATTAGGTAAAATGCACGGCTTTCTTGCCTTATTCTCCTTGAGCGTACGTTTCTCCCTCTTTACATATGTATTATTCAGTGATTAAACATGTTTTCAGTCACATGTTAGATACATGTGCTTTTATCTGTTATAACTCAAATTAGAAATCTCTTTTTACACCTTGGTAACCACCCAGTCTGCAAACGTCTGTACTGAATGAGGTTCCTAACAAATACGTCTTGTTTTTCATGTTGACGTTTTTAAAAATGTGATGTAATTATGTTTTATGTTTTTCATCACTTTTGCTCCGTCTCTGCAACACTTCATTTTATGTTTTATGTCTTTCAATACTCTTGCTCCATCTCTGTAACACTACATTATATAGCCTACAGAGCATTTGAAATACCGATTGATTGCTCTTCTGTCTTTAGGTTGAAATTGTTTTTAGATTGTGACACAATTATATTTTCTACTTCTCGGACATGGGGAACTCATGTCTTTCTTTATTGTTTTGTCTGTTTTCCCTTCTGTGTTGTGAGATATTTCTCTTTTTAAATGTATGCTTATGTTACTTTCAGCCCTGACGAAGTTCTCGTCATGAGAACGAAACGCGTTGGCTGACCATAAAATCTTCAATCCTGTGAGAACTAATTAAGTGAAAATAAAGACTCATTTGAAAAACTAAACATTGACTTCTTGGACTTCATTGCCTGCGCACGCACAACCCCTCAATTAGTTATAGTTAGGACCTATTATCCATAGGAAATTCATAATATTCTATTCCCAATAAGTTTGGCGTCGTTTGACGAATCATCGCGAAATTTTCAAAACTAGTGGGGCGCTCCGGTCCGCTCCTGTCTTGAAAGTTTCGGGGTGATTCATCAAGCGGGGGCCGAGAAAAAAGGGGGGTCCCAAAACGTGTTTTCTCGATGTTAATTCCCATAGGAAATTTTAGCCACGGCTACAGCCCGAACTGCTGAACGAATTACACCAAATATTGCAAAAAGGTAGCGCTTGGTTCTGAAAGCGACCTTTTTTTTAAATGGTGTAAATCCGTTCAGTAGTTGCGGAGAAATTCAAAAAATAAGAGTGAAAAATCAATTTCCCATAGGAAACTTTATGCAAGGCTACAGCCAAAACTGCTGAACGGAATTACACCAAATTTGGCAAAAAGGTAGTGCTTGGTTCAGAAAGCACCCTTTTTAAAAATGGTGTAAATCCGTTCAGTAGTTGCTGAGAAAATCCAAAATAAAAGTTTCGATATCTATGGCCGCGGTGGATCCGCGCACCCTTCCGATCACGAGCTGCATGCTAATTGGCTGTCAACACTCCAAACCAGGAAGTGTTGGCAGCCATCTTGTTCCTCGGTAGAACCGAGGAACAAGAAAGCAGTAAAAAAACTGTGCAAAACGCACACGGGGCACTAAATCGTTAAATATGGGGGTCCTGTTACGGACCCCCAGAGCCCCGGGGACCACCACCTCCCCGGGGCTTTCAACCTGTTGGGAGGGGGACGCGCGGCCCCCCCTCCTGGAGCCCATGATGGCCCTGGGGACCACCACCCCCCAGGGCCGGCTCCTGCAGTGTCCCGGGGTGCCTACCCCCTGGACACTGTAGTTTGCTATGGCAGGGCGGGAGCCTCGCGGCTCCCGTCCTGTCATAGGAAACTGCTTTGAATTTTGGAAGAGAGAGCAGGAAACCTGCTCTCTCTTCCAAAATCCAAAGCAAATTGCTTTTCCACACGGGGCGCTGCATCTTAGCAGCTCCCCATGTGGAAAAGCAATGCCGGCTCCCGCAGGACGCGGGGAGCCGGCGGGACCGTGGGGGAGTTGGGGTCCCCCCACGGTCCCCAAAGGAAAGGGCCAGCCCCGGGGGATGGGGTCCCCGGGGCAAGTAGTAGCCCGGGAGAGGGGCCACGCAGCCCCCCTCCCCACAAAAAAAAAAAATTAAATAAATAAAAAAAGGGGCAAGGCCGGCCCCGGGGGATGGGGTCCCCAGGGCCTTAAATGGCCTGAGGAGGGGGGCCACGCAGCCCCCCTCCAAATATTTTTAAAATGGAAAAAAAGAGGGCATGCCCCGGGGGATGGGGTCCCCGGGGCCAATAGAGGCCCAGGGAAGGGGGGCCACGCGGCCCCCTTCCCGTTTAAAAAAAAAAATGCTCAGGCCCCGGGGGATGGGGTCCCCGGGGCCAAAAGTGGCCGAGGGAAGGGGGGCCACGCAGCCCCCCTCCCATACAAAAAAAAAGTTTTAAAAAAGACCGGCATCGTGCCGGAGGCCCCGCCCCTCGCTGCACCAGTCTGCAAACGCGCCCCTGGCGCGTTTGCAGATGGGGAACGAACTCCCCTTGAATACTGGGGGTCCCTGGGGCCAACTAGCCCACCAGGAACCTCCAGTATGCACCAGGGGCTGCGTTGCAGAGAGGTGTACAGAGGCCACGCCCTTTTTACACCTCTCTGCAACGCAGCTCTGTGGCGTTTTTTGGAGGTACATGGTGGGCTAGTTGGACTCCAGGGACCCTCAGGATTCAAGGGGAGTTAATCCCCCAACTTAAAACGCGACACGGGGCGCGTTTGCACAGTGGTGAAGGGAGGGGCGGGGCTTCAGGTGACATGTGTGCAAACAGGCCCCGTGGCGCGTTTTAAGATGGGGAATTAAATCCCCTTCAATCCTGAGGGTCTCTGGGGGCCAACTAGCCCACCAGGTACGTCCAGAAAGCGCCACAGAGCTGCGTTGCAGAGAGGTGTAAAAAGGGGCGTGGCCTCTGAACACCTCTCTGCAGCGTAGCTCTCTGGCGCATACTGGAGGTACCTGGTGGGCTAGTTGGCCCCTAGGGACCCTCGGGATTGAGGAGGAATTAATTCTCCAACTTAAAACGCGCCACAGGGCGTGTTTGCAGACATGTCACCTCAGGCCCCACCCCCTTCCTTCACCATTGTGCAAATATTCCTCTAAAATCAGCCGAACTACGAATTCCGATTTACTCACCTGTTATCAGGAGAGACCTCAGTGCTGCATCTTTGAGCCCAGTACTGATCCTGAAAAGTAATTTTAACCGTACTTACCAGTAACTTGAATTTCCTTCCATAGGATATCATTGCCTGCTTTTGCTGAAAAAGTTTCTAAGTGTCGATTTTTGAAACTTACAAATATTCCTCTAAAATCAGCAGAACTACGAATTCCGATTTACTCACCTGTTATCAGGAGAGACCTCAGTGCTGCATCTTTGAGCCCAGTACTGATCATGAAAAGTAATTCTAACTGTACTTAACAGTAACTTGAATTTCCTTCCATAGGCTAACATTGACTGGTTTCACTTGGAAATTCTTCTAAGTGTTGAGTTTTGGAACTTTATAATATTCCTCTAAAATCAGCTGAACTACGAATTCCAATTTACTCACCTATCAGGAGAGACCTCAGTGCTGCATCTTTCAGCCCAGTACAGATCCTGAAAAGTAATTCTAACCGTACTTACCAGTAACTTGTATTTCCTTCCATAGGAATCCATTGTCTGGTTTTCAGCAGAAAAGTTTGTGTCGATTTTCACAAACTACAAATATTCCTTAAAAATCGCCTGTATGACTTAAACGCATTCTTTCAACTGTTTACAGGAGATGCACCAGTGCTGGATCCAGGATCCACCACTGAGTAAGAAAAAGTAACGATAACACTACTTACCTGCTAAGTGAATTTCCTCCCATAGGATAACATTGGTGATTCTATGTGAAAAAGTTTCTAAGTGTCAACTTTTAAAATACAATAATATCCCTTAAAAATCACTACTGTAACCAAAACGCTTTTACTCAACTGTTTACAGGAGATGTCCCAGGACTGAATCTAGGATCCAGTACTGTGGTTAGAAAAGTAATCCATAAAGTAACTAATTGCATTTAACTAGAAATTCACATTGAGCTCAATGTTGCATTGTGTTTGAAATTGTGTTGCCCATTGCAACAACTGTAACTACTGTACTTAAAAGTCTATTGCCTATTTGCAAAGTATTTAAACTAAAGTAATTCATTCTAAGAAAGTATATTTTGTAATGTATAATGTAATTACAATGTAATTTAAAAAATAAAATATCTAAAAATAAATAGTTTTAAAAAATGTAGTAAATCAGTATCAAAAAAATAAATATAACAATTAATACATTTAAAAATTGTCATTTACAAAACCTTTGAAATTCACTGAAAAACCATAGGTTTTAGGGGCGTTATAGTTAGAAATTAGCATTTAAAAAACCTTTGAAATTCACTGAAAAAACCATAGGTTTCAGGCACGTTATAGTTAGAAATTAGCATTTAAAAAACCTTTGAAATTCACTGAAAAAACCATAGGTTTCAGACACGTTATAGTTAGAAATTAGCATTTAAAAAACCTTTGAAATTCACTGAAAAAACCATAGGTTTTAGGGACAGTTATAGTTAGTTGGACATTTCACTCGTACAAAACCCGTGAAATTCCCCCGTTATAGTTAGTTCAGCTAACTATAACTCGCGCCCCGCAATGCACTGCTGATGACGTCACATATTACATCATTCATGACATGTTCAGTGACATCACTGATGACATCACTGATGACATCTCAAATGACATCACTGATGACATCACTGATGACATCATCCACGTGATAATCTGATGCACCTCCTCACACCCTAATATAACCTTTGATACACCCACTCTAAATTACAGACTGCCATTCGCAAAACCATAGACACTCCAACACCAATAACTACATACCCACTCACTGATTCTTAGGTCTACACACACATCCACTCACTCACCCGTACAGTCACTCATACTTACGGTCACTCAGTACAGGACTATCATATGCACTCATACTCCTATATAGACACTCAAACACCGCCACTCATCCATAGAGGTACTCACACACCTAGTCAGTCATGCAAATAATTAAACACACTGCCATTTACTCACCTATACAGTTATACACACACCAGCTCACTTACTCATACAAATACTAGCACATTCTTACGCTCTTATACATTCACTGATACAAGCACACACTCATCCATACAGTCACTCACAATCACACACTCTCGCTTATAGCTATTTATATACTCCAACACACATATATACTGCCTTTCACATATGTAGTTACTCACACATGTACCACTGGGACATACATTCACTCACTAACACACTCTTACACACACTTACCCACCCATACAGTCTATCACAGATGCACTCTTGAAACCATCCACCCAGTGAATCGCCCACTCACACATCTATGCACAGAGTCGCACACACCCCACCCACACAAACACTCAGGCACCCATACAGATACTCAGACAACCAATCAATAACTCATATAGACACTCATGAAGCTATTCACAAACCCATGCAGCCACTTACACAGCAACAGACAGACGGATTCAGACATTCACCCAGTTTAGTCACTAACCCATGCATTCAGTAAGATACGTTTAATCACTCACTTATAGAGTTAGTCACGCACCTACTAAATCATCCATACAGACACTTATACACCCACTCATTCTTCAATACGCCTTTCCCTATATATATTAAAAATATTTAAACTTTACAGAAACACAGTCACTGCATGATGTCATCAGTGATGTCATTTGAGATGTCATCAGTGATGTCATCAGTGATGTCACTGACCATGTCATCAGTGATGTAATATGTGACGTCATCAGCAGTGCATTGCGGGGCGCGAGTTATAGTTAGCTGAACTAACTATAACGGGGGAATTTCACGGGTTTTGTACGAGTGAAATGTCCAACTAACTATAACTGTCCCTAAAACCTATGGTTTTTTCAGTGAATTTCAAAGGTTTTTTAAATGCTAATTTCTAACTATAACGTGTCTGAAACCTATGGTTTTTTCAGTGAATTTCAAAGGTTTTTTAAATTCTAATTTCTAACTATAACGTGCCTGAAACCTATGGTTTTTTCAGTGAATTTCAAAGGTTTTTTAAATGCTAATTTCTAACTATAACGCCCCTAAAACCTATGGTTTTTTCAGTGAATATATATATATATATATATATCCTTACCTATAATAACGATTCCAAAGAAGTCCAAAAGATCCTTGCCAAAAACTGGGAAATACTTACCAAAGATCCGGTTATAGGTAGCTCCATTACCACCAGACCCAGAATAACCTACAGAAGGGGACGGAACCTCAGAGACACACTTATGCACAATGACATCACTACCAAGTCCCAATCCAACAGTATGAATTTGAAAGGTTTCTATCCTTGCAGTCACTGCAAGGCATGTAGGAACAGTACCATGATTAAAGAATACGGTAATCCCAACAAATGTACCAAGGTACCCATCAACCAATTCATCACTTGCAGTTCCGTGTTTGTCATCTATGTGCTTGAGTGTCCATGTAACTTGCGCTATGTGGGCAGCACCAAGCATATGGCAAAAAAAAGGGTCCTAGAACATATGAGGGCCATTGTCAATAAAGACCTGCACTACCCGATGGCACGTCATTTTGAAACACATCACTTCTCTGACAGCTCGAAATTGAAATATTTTGCCATTGAACAAGTGAATGTGGGCGTCAGGGGCGGCAACAGGTTACTCCATCTGCGCAAACGGGAATCTATGCATATTATTGACCTAGGCACTCGTCACCCTGGGGGGCATAACATTGATGAAGAAATGACCATACATTTACATACCAACTGAGTATGCCTAGGCATGTTGGGCACTATTGGGTTGTAACAGTACTCAGTGTACACTATGTGATACAATTTCTGCATATATACAGTAATGCTTGTACTGTTTATTGTTATGTACAGATTTATTCTAAGCCTTTCCAGTGCTCTAACACTGTCTCACTTCTCTTTTGTCTCTCCAGGAGGAAAGAAAGGGACCCGTGGAACAAGATTGCCTTCTTTTGGGATCCCTACCCTTTTCTTCATACTGGCTTGCTTATCATCTGGTCCACTGACCCCAGATAAGAATGTTTTCTTTTTCTTATATTTTGCTTTTTCACTATCTATTCTGATCTATTAGGTATACAATATGTACTCTCCCACAGGGGGACTTATATATATTTCTGTGGTATTTTTTGCAACTATTTGCTCTTTTATATGCAGACATTGGTCATCATATAATGTATCGCGGCATTGGCTTGATAACCACAATATATAGTTGTTACAGGCCTTCATTACAGCAGCAAAAGTAACAACAGTTATGTTTGTTTTATATCTGACAACAAACTGTACTTATAGAGGGGTTCGATGGCTATAAAATGTGTTCAACAAGTACTGTTTTCGTATTTCACAGTATATATCTTATAGAGTACTTACTGTATGACACTGTCTGCAATATCGCAACTGGACACGTTACTATGTACATGTTAATCATTTTGTGATCACACTTTATATTGTACCATAACATCGGTTTGATGGCCATCACATCGTGACTACCCCGTAGCATTACCGTACTTACGTTTTACACCTTGTGTAATGCTTGCTGCATGACACTTTGTCTGTTAAAACGCAATTGGACATGTCAATATGCCAACGGTGATATTACCAATATCATTTCCTTGCCGGTATTTACATTGTAGTGATATTTGTATTTAAACATTTTATGTTAGAGTTTCACCACTCCAAAATGGCCGCTGTAATCAGATACTAGTTGGATCTACGGCTGTAGTCCTCCTTCTACTCTGATGTTATGTTTATATACCACTCTGTATTCGTGTATTAGTTGGTGTGATCAAGGCAGCGGGACTGTCGAAACGCGTCACGAATAGATTTATGATGCAATAAATCTATTTTGTATTGATATTGCCTGGCTGTTTCCTGAGTGCGCGCTTACGTGTGGTGATTTGGATTGATGCCGGGTACTCCGCCGGCTCTGTGCGCCACCTCCCACGGGTCTGGGCTTCCCGGAAGGAGTGATTGCTGTTTTGGAGAGATATATATATATATATATATATATATATATATACACACACACAAACGAGAATCCTACCGGTTCAAGGTAAGGAGACGAGGCACTCCGGTTTCGGGATGCAAAAACTGTTTTATTTGGCAAAGAAAAGACGCGTTTCTACCCTTCACGGGGTCTTGGTCACATGACCATGAGCAGACTTCCAGGTTAACAAACAGTTAGAGCGTCCGACACAACGCAACGTAATCAAAATGAAAAAAAGAGACTAAAAAGTAAACAACATCATAGTACAAAGTGCACTTTTGACCCCAAAGAACTGTTGCAATTCAGAGGAATGAAGTTAAAATGTACATAATGAGGTACCATAGCCAAATATGTTACTGCAATAGTGATAATCAATTTACGATCAATAAAGTTAAATTATAAACGAAAAACTTCTTAAACTCAAAGTGATGCCCCATCACATGAAAAGAAAAAACAATGATGAGCCTGTATGCTGACCACCTACATGCTGATGATGTATTAGTGGTAGCTAAACAATAAATTAATTCAAATACATAATTCCTAATTTGCAATTGCCCAGGTTCATTGGCACAATGAAACAAATAGGACAGATTCACATATGGGTATAGTACCCTAGCTGTATCTCGGTGTGTTGTGGAAAAAACCAATTGAAAATGGAAGATAGTTTACATCTGTCAGAGTGCCCTTAATAGAAACATCAAAACCATATCATGTTGTAGTAACATCAATCTAGGCAGACCCAACATTCTGGTATAGATAATTACTAATTTTGCAATTGCCCAGGTTCAACGGCACAATGAAACAAATAGGACAGGTTCACATAAGGGTATAGTACCTTAGCTGTATCTTGGTGTGTAGTGGAAAAAACCCCATTGAAAATAGCAGTTAGTTTATATCTATCAATATATGTATTCACAGGAAAAACCAAAGGTTACAGGGACGTTATAGTTAGGCTGACATTTCACTCGTACAAAACCAGAGAAATTCAGCTGTTATAATTAGCTGAGCTAACTATAACTCGCGCCCCCACAATGCACTGCTGACGTCACATATTACATCACTCATGACATGGTCAGTAACATCACTCATGACATCTCAAGTGTCATCAGTGATGTTATGTTATGAGCAGGGCTCCCGCTCAGTGATGTTATGAGTAGGGCTCCCGCCATGTCATAGCAAACCGCAATGTCCTGGAGGTGGGCACTCCGGAACATTGCTGGAGCCGGCCCTGGAGGGTGGCGGTCCCCAGGGCCATTTACGGCTCCAGGAGGGGAGCCGCAAGGCCCCCCTCCCATCTACTTTGTAGCTCCGGGGAGGTGGTGGTCCCCGGGGCCCTCAACGGACCCAGACTTTACTTGATTTCTGCCCCGCGGAGGTGGCAGTCCCCGGGGCTGCATGCCCTCCCCATGCATTCTATTTAAAATGTAGCCCCGGGGAGGTGGTGGTCCCCGGGGCAGCGAGGGGCGTGTGGCCCCCCGCATTTTAATGAAAATAGCCCCGGGGAGGTGGCGGTCCCCGGGGCTTTGTGGGGAGGGGGAGGAACCCCCCCACGCATTCATTTTATAAACATAGCCCTGGGGAGATGGCAGTCCCCGGGACTGTGGGGGCCACGTGGACCCCCGCATTTAATAAACAAAGCCCCGGGGAGGTGGCAGTTCCTGGGGCTGCGGGGGGCCTGCACGGGCCCCCGCATCTCATTTTAACATTGCTCCCGAGACCTGGCCCAACCGGGGGCTTCAAGGAAATGAAGCCTGCGCTTCATTTTTTTAAAACGTTTCGGCCGGATTTGCTGATCCAACGCGAATACCGCCGAAATGTTTTTTTTTAAAGCAATTTCTTTGGCCCTGGGGGTCCCTGTGGGACCTCCTGAGCAGGGCTAGGGGGTCAGGGTGTTTCTACCCTGCCCGCTTTTCTTAATTTTTAATGTTTTTTTACCTTTTTCCTTGTGACTTGTGTCAACGAGTCACAAGATGGCTGCCAACACTTCCTGGTTTGAAGTGTTTGCAGCCAATCAGATCTCAGGCACGAGATCGGGAGGGTTTGCGGATCCTCTGCGGCAATATTTGTATATCTGAGAAATGATTACATTTCTCAGTAACTACTGAATGGATTTACACCATTTAACAAAACGAGTGCACTCTGGACCAAGAGCTACCTTTTTGCCAAATTTGGTGTAATTCTGTTCAGGAGTTCGGGCTGTAGCTGCGTCAACAGTTTCCTATGGAAATTAACATAGAGAAAAAGCGTTTTAAGACCTCCCCTTTTTCTCGGCCCCCGCTTGACGGATCACCCCGAAATTTTTAAGACAGCAGCTAAAGTGAGTGGGCCATTAGTTTTGAAAATATCGTGAGGATTCATCAAATGGTGCCAAAGATATTGGCAAATCAAAAAATGCTTTTCTATGGAAGCTAGGTCCTAACTAAAACTACCTACTGGCGACCGCCAGTAGGTAATATATATTTAATTATAGGGACTTTCAGCCATCCCTCTTAATCCACTGGTCTGTTATTGAGTCATTCAAATTTTTCTTCGTCCATTGCAGCATGCAGAGTGGAGCAAGCAGTCCACTTACGTCAGAAATCGGCTGCTTCGCCGTGAATGATGTGTGACAGAAACAGGGGTTCCTGTGGAAAAATACTTATTAATATTAATAATATTATGCACAATCGCAATGATTATGGGTTATGTGGATGTCAGAAAGAAAGGAGACCCAGAACACTTCCGTTTGTGTTTATAATGGATTTTTGTATTTATAAAGAATATACAAATATATACATAAAGCAAACAGTTTCAAGTAGTGCTTAGTGTCCCCAGTGTGAATGGAACCAAAAAACAAAAACTAGTGATTTTGTGACATATAAATAAAACTCGGTTTCCATCATTTTGAAAGGCGACCATCTATAATTTTATATTAGTCACAGCCATGTATACAATAATCATAGCTGTTCACAATGGTTCGCTTAACACAGTTGTCGACGACGTTTCGACCCTACAAAGGATATAGGGTCTCTTCAGGACCTATGGATATAGGGACATCTGAAATAATCGGTTTGCGCAGCCACGTGAAAAATGTGAAACACCGGTCAAGTGAAAGAAGAGAAATAAAAGAATACTCACACTGGACCCAGCCGGGTACCCAGTGTGAGAAAACGGGGTGAAGGGCTGGCAACCACGGATAAGCACAGCAGGGCAATTGCTATTGTATGAAAGCAGGACTTCCCTGTGAATTAAATTAGGTGTGAGATTTCTCTCAAGGCAGGGCCAATGATGTATGCTGGGCTAATGCTCCAATTAATGTAATGTTAGCTTGAACGTGGGTACCCAATCGTCCCATCTGTTCAGGATGTAATCTTCTGAATGAATCAGCGGAATTTAGAAAGCTATGCTGGGTCCTCACAGGGCGCCTGCTCTGGTGCAATGACGGCCTTTGTCCAATTCATATGAAGGCATCCACACAAAGTAGTTCCCTTCGTTGGAGGGACTATCATAGCAATGTGTGCTTTTTGACACTAAATGCCAATGTTTTTTTCTTTTCTTTGTAGATTGAAGAAAGCAGCTTCCCAACAATAAGGTTTTGCAAAAACATAAGCACTGAAAGCCAAAAGGCTCTTAGACAATGCAAGATATATTGGCTTTGCCAATGCTTTAGTGTTTGTGAACAGTAAAATGCGATTGCCTATCAGAAGATGGGCGGCTTTGTGGTTGGTATGGGTGATTTAGCGGATAAGGACGGTGTTTGCACAGGGCAAAGGCTGGTGCAAATCTCAAGTCTAACTTTACCCAGGTGAATGGATCTTTGACTCAAATTGAGGCTTAACATATAAGCTTTAATAGCATGTAAAGAACAGTGAAGCTCTTTTTTGCCCCACAAGAATGACAGAGTAGTAGATTTGCAAAACATGAAGGTTTATTAGCAGATTAACAAATACCATCTGAAATCAGTCAAATTTGTCTTAAAGCAATAATAATTTGGTTACAGCATAAATCAATATAATCCGAGAAGATTAGACAAGCAAATATAAAGCCAAGCTATTTAAGTATTGTAGGTAAATCGCACTGACGAGTATGTGGCCGATGATCTGGATGATTGGTCATCGATGAGCAAAGAATTGATGGTAGGAACTGAGGGGGAGATCTTAGAGACAGATGACCCACACATGAATAAATGCCATATTGTGTGTATGTATCGTGAAGGTCCATGCTTTATACAATGTCATGATGTAAGTAGCAATGTGATTTTTTTTTTAATTAAGTATTATAGGAAATCACAAAGGATTTGGTTCTCCCTAAACTCCCTAATGCAAAGCTACGTTTTCAGAAGTGAAGTCAGGGAAGTTTAAGCAACAGGTGTCAGCAAAATAGAGTCTCTAAAGCAGAACCAGATATAGGTTCCAATCAAGGAAAGGAGAAAGGGGTTTGCTCAAGAGATTCACTGAAGCATGGGGTCTTAAGAGTGGCAAAGAGACGTCCGCCTTCGAAGGTGGGCAGGAGGAAGTCTGTCTAACACAAAAATATACACTTAAATCATGAATTTCAGCCACAAGGACACTCCTACGATTCCCACAGAGAATTAACCAATCAAAACTAAGCATTAATGTAACTTTCAATGGCAGGCCTCTTCTCATGAGTCATACAATGGAAAATTTTCCAGCGCTGTGGACTTGATAGATATCGCACAGGGGAGAATTCTTTTCCACTGGCTTTTCTCAAGCACAGGTGCAACGATTTTCTGTTGAGCTCATTAAAAGATACAATTTGTGACCTTGCTGGAACTTGGCTTCTGGAACTTGAGAAAAGATTATGCACTGCAAGCAGAAACACAACATTTCATTTAACATGAGCCTTTCAAATCAAGGCCTACAATGGTTATGGCTACCTTAATGGGAACACAAGGTAAAAATCACTCATTATGGTCAATCTAAATATAAAATCCCTCTGAAATGTGAACAAGCAAAGATTAAATGTGATCTGCAATATTGTATAGTCAAACAAAATTGAAAAATGGTGACAACATGTGTTAGACCTGTCAGCCTTAGGGTGGTCTCCCCTCATACCTTTTGCCTTCCTCCTCCATTTTTGCTGATCTTGTTTTTTCTGGCTTTAGTACTCTGTGCACTTTACCACTTCTAACCAGTGCTAAACTGTTTGGGCTGACTCCTTAAAACATGGTAAAATTGGCTTATCCCCATTTGGCATACTTTATTTACTTATACGTCCCTGGTAAGGTGGTACTATGTGTGCCCAGGGCCTGTAAATCAAATGCTACTAGTGGGCCTGCAGCACTGATTGTGCCACCCACTTAAGTATCCCTTTCAAACATGTCTCAGGCCTGCTATTGCAGCCTCTGTGTGCAGTTCTGAACTGCCATTTCAACCTTGCCAAATAAACCTTTTGCGAGGCTCAAAACTGACACGACCAGATAGCTGTGAGTGACGCTTTGTGCTTTTAGGCAAGATTTTCACCTAAATCTTTAAAATTGCATATCTCCAGTTCTAGTTATTGGATTTTTGTCATTTTCATCTTTCTTTATTTATTAAAATCTACTCTATTTTCTAAATTGGTGTGGGTCTTTTTGTGTTTTGGTTTCACTTTATTACTGTTTGCAATGCAGCATAAATACTTTACTCATTGCTTCGAAGTTAAGCCTGACTGCTCTGTGCCAAGCTACCAGAGTATTGAGCACAGGTTACTTTAGAATCCTCTAGAATCTTCTCCCACTTCAAAGGAGGCACCAGGTATAAGTATTGGACTTCAGACATCAACTCTTCAGTACACTCCTGGACCTGTGGATACTACTGTGCTGCTTTGCTACCAAAAGGACTGCTGCTCTGCTGCCCTGCTTGCTAAGAAGGAAGATTGGACTTCATCAGGGGCTGAAGTGACTTCAAGGAACAGCCAACAGGCCTCCTGTTCTTAGTTACAGGGACATAACTAGCTCCAGAGGCTCCCTGCAACTGCCCAGCTGACCTGCTGCCTGGACTGGCCTGATTCCTGCTGACCTCTGCTGGAGGAAGTTTCTGACCCCCAAGTGGTGCCCCTTAGGTCCTGGACCCTTGGTGTGGCTGTTGAGCACCCCTGATGTTTTTGGGCTCTTCACGACTGCAAACGGGCCTGTTGGTGCAAAAACCTTGCCATCAGCTCCCATTACCAACATGAAGTTCCTGCGAACAAACTCTTCACGCTACAGCATCAACCGCCTGGGTGATTGCCAATGCAAAGCTCCAGCCCTGACTGTCTGCGACGCTGACAGGATTTTCATGCTACTGTAACGACCATCCACGATTCTCAGCAGGCACTTTGTGCTACTTCGATAGACACCCGCAACGCTCTCCCTGCTCGTCGCGGCCCCTTCCACAGTCTGTGCTTGACTGAGACAGTACCTTTTTCAGCAGGATGAACCTGGTCTCTGTACCAAAACATGCTCCATCGCGGTTGGCCTAAATTTGTGAATTTTTCCCGGTCTCGCACGACCGAGCCATGAGTAGCGCTGTGTGCTTTTAGGCGCTATTTTCACCGAAATCTTTAAAATTGTATATGTCCGGTTCTATTGATTGGATATTTCTTGTTTAAGTATTGCTTTATTTATTAAAATCTACTCTGTTTCTAAATTGGTTTGGGGTTTTTATTATGTTGTGTTTTCACTTCATTACTGATTGAGGTGCTGCATAAATACTTTATACATTGCCACTAAGTTAAGCCCGACTGCTCTGTGCCAAGCTTCCAGAGTGTTGAGCACAGGTTAATTTAGGGATTACTTGTGATTTCACCCTGACAAGGTCTGACAACAATGTCCCTTGTTATTTTGTTCTGGTCAGGCACTAGCACCTAGACACAACACATGAGTGCAGCTGTTGTTTGTGAGCATATGAGCCTTGTCATATAGGTATGCACTGTAATGTAACACAGAGACAGAGAGATTTTCTGAGAGGAGCTCACTGCAGTACATGAGATGTTGAAAGTCCACATGTGTATACTAAGGTACGGGGTCCTCTACTAATCCCAGAGATCTTTGTTATATGATCATTCCGCTTCTATAATCTGTCTTATAATATGCAGGTCTTTTCATTATATATGGTTTACTGACTATGCTGACTGCATTTATTTTCTAATTGTGGCACAAATACTGCATTCTAGAGCACGATAGTTTAAATAAACATTTCAAACTTCCTTTGTGTCTCTGGTATATCTTATTGTGGACAAGTGTGAGAGCCAAAGGGGGTGTCCTGGCACCCTGATTCCTGAGAGGGTCAGGAGTGTTGTGTTCTGGGGTGCCAATTCACTTGCCTCTCTGGATATGGTTAGGAGGGCAAGTGAGACACTATGGCTAGTTGGACTTGGGCTAAGGGGTACCGAGGTGGTATGGTGACTCAATCCCGACCTACTGGTGTTCTATGGTCCCAAGCATAGTTCTGTTCCTGAGCAGAATCCCTGCAACATGGTACCGCCAACTTTTGGACAGGTACTTATTTGCGGGAACCCAGTTTTCAGGGTTCACATAGTTCTGTTGTTTTTTTTAGCTTGAATGTTAAAAGGTTTTATACCCTCTTTGTTAATTGATTGTTCTGCAAACTGTTGCGATTGCGGTTGATTGCCGCACAGTGGTCACTCAACACTTACTTCAGCATTGCATCCCTATTGTGGAAGCTCCTGTGGTTTTTAAATTGAGGCGGATGCAGCATACCGCTTTGAGTTTTTTTTTATTTTTGGGTCACCTTCCCGGTGGTAGACGCTAATGACAATATGTTTTATACTTACACTGCACCTGTGGCACTGCAGCTTTATCGTCCTTATGCACTTCTTGAAATTCCTCTTACCATCTGGGAACACCAGACTTAGTTTAATGGTGCCCCTCCCTATGTCCCCGTCATTGTTCATATGGGCCCCTTAAGTATTGACGGGGCCACCTGGCCTACTCTAGCAGGTTTTACGCCGTACCCGAATTTAGCTAATCTAAATTTGGCAGAAACACGTGCGTTGTATAACCAGGCAGTTCTTTTATACAGACACTTGATCCAATTTGTTTCCCACGCTTTCCTAGCCGGTCCTGTTAGGGCTGGTGCACCAGCTCAGGCACAACAGGCAGTGGGACTTGTTAGAAGTCCAGTCATTGTACATTCGGTTATAGGCAAACGTCCAACTAATCGAGAGGACATTCCCTTTTGGATTGCCCAGAAAATTGATCAACTTAATGCCGTGTTTGCCCTTACAGGACCACAAGAAAAACATAGAATTTTGACTATGTGTTTACCCAATGGTCTGGTTCCCCCTTTTGCCGACTGCAACACCTGGGGGCCTGTTTTTGCCACAGTGTATACTCTCTGTTATTGCACACCCTCAACGGGCATTCTGCCGAACTCCTCAAACAAATACAGAATGAACGTGGGGCAAGCCCTGCCCTAGATTTGGGGATGAAACTTGTAGGTAATTTTCCGGTTGTCTCAGAAATGATTCTTTCTAATGTTAATGTTGAAGCAGCATCTTTGGCTATATGGCAGCAACTTGCCACAGTGGCTATGGCAGACAGCAAGTGTGAGCTACCGATTATCATAGCTCAAGTGTATACGTCCTTGGGATGTAATAGTTTGGGGACCAGACCCTCTATTCCACCACTTGTCAAGGCGGTTTCGAACAAGGGTGTCCGTCCGCCCTGAGATTTTCTTAAAAAAACATGGGATAAGTCTAAACAACCACAACAAAAAGTAGACCTCGGGCGGTTCGCCACCCCGAGTCCTCTGAACGGCGATACGATTTTCTTGATCACACCCAGACAAGGAGAGTACGTGCAACCTAAATGGGAAACACGATGCACTTTTGAAGTGAAGATAAAGAAAGAAGAACAACCACCTCCTTACAAAGCCCCTTTTCAAAAGAAGAAATTTGCAGCCTTACGGCTAAATATGCCCCAGACGGTGGGGACCCTTCTCCTGGACAGGAGTTGGGTGGAGACTCTCCTCAACAGTGCGGCAGAAGTCACCACAGTGCAAAAGACACTCCACCAGCTTCTGGTGGCGAGAGCAACCAAAACTTTTATCACTGTAGAGACCACGACACCCACGTTGCAGCCCCCAGATAGGCTCTATCATTTAGATATTCAAATTGAAGGTGACATTAAGCGCACCATTAAGGCTATTTTTTGGGACAATTTGACTTCTTCATATGACATTCTTTTGGCAGAGGTTTATTGGCCTCCTCCTTTTATTTTTGCTTGTCCCCAAGTCAAGGACGTTATCCTCCCTTCCTTTTCACATCTTGTCCCTGACGAAGTTAAACAAGCCTATGCTTCTGAATGGGCCCTTCTTTGGCCCCCGCTTTATATCAAAACCATGCTGGTTATGATAAGGATTCTCGTTTCCATATTATTCCCATACGTTCTACTCCACAGCCTCAGCAGCAGTATCCTATTAAGCGTGATGCCAAGGCATCTGGCAAAGACATTCTTACCCAGTTAGAGTATCAGGGAGTAATTGAACCTTGTGTGTCTCAAATGAATAATCCTCTGTTTCCAGTTCTGAAACCGGATCACTCCTATCGTATTGTATTAGATTACAGACATTTGAATAATCATACCCGCATGTTCAAGGTGTAGAATACACATAGTATGGCCTTGATTAATAATATTGTTTGTAAAAAATGTAAAACTACACTGGATATTTCCAACGTTTTTTTCAGTCACAGCTTGGCTCCAGAGAGCCGTGATTGGCCTCCATTTTCAGCCCTCAGATCCCAGAGGCGCTACGCTTGTTCACCTATGGGCTACAAAAACAGTCCAGATGTGTTTGCAGCACGTATTGTATCAATTCTGCATGACATTGACTTGGATGCTCTGTCTTATGTCGATTACATCTACTTAACAGATGATGAACTGAATCCACATTTAGCAAGAGTAGTTCGCATTATAACGCACTTTGCTGATCTTGGTTACAAGTTCAACTTTACTAAATCTCACATTGCTTTCCTCAGTGTCCTTTTTATTGATTATTCTTGGTTATGAATAAACCAATGAGGGTAAATGCTTGGCCCCTCACTTTTTGGAAAAATGTGCACAGTTGCAACCTCCAAATACACTTATTAAATTGCAGTCTCTACTTGGGTTTTTAAATTTCAGCAAAATATACATTCCTGATTATGCTCAACGTATTAAACCGCTCGATGCCTTAATACGTCCAGATTTTTCTGCATCCTGCTGAATGCCTAGACACACTGAAATTCTGAGATCGTTACAGTCTGCCTTGCTTGAAACGCGACATTTACATACACAACTTAATACAACGGATTTGGGTATTGGAATTTTACCGGGTACACTTGGGTTTACATACGTCACCTTTAATGAGGGTGTACTGTTCCCATTGCTTATAAATTGAATTTATATTCCATATCGGTAATGGGTTTTGCTTCCACTGAGAAAATACTAAATGCCGTACAGATGGCCATCCTCAAGGAATGGCCTCTTGCTCAAGGTAAACACATTATTCTCATTTCCCCTGTGCCCGCCTTGGAGGCTGTCACTAAAGCTAGCATTCCTAATTCTAAAGCCCTTCTTCCTCGATGGATTCAATGCGTTACGTCCTTAACAGCCATTGATGTCTGCTTTGTCTTTGACCGTTCTTTCAGACGCAAGAACTTTTGCAATATGAACACGTTTATCCTATGCCCTCTTCAGTTCTTATGCTTGATGACAACAAGTGTATTATTTACACTAATGGTTCAGCACAACCGGCTATCGGTTCTAAACAGCAATATTCTGCAGCATGCACCATAGTTTTTGCCTGGACACTATGTTAAATGGCGTTTTTCACCCTACACTTACTCACACTCAGTCTCTGAGAGACTGTACTGCACAGTTGGCTTAACTGAAGGCTTTGCTCCTTGCAATTGAACATACGAATCTTGATTTCCCCACACTCATAGTGTGTGATTCCTTTTACTGTGTGCAAATGTGATTCGTTTTACTGTGTGCAATAGTTTAATGACAATTTACATTTTTGGCAACAAAATGATTTCAAGGATTCCAAGAGTAGCATAATTAAGCGCAAGATACTTTGAGTTAAAGTGGCAAAGCTTAAAGATAGGTTGCCACAAACTCATGTCATACATACATTGAGTCATCAATGTGTGGGAGCACACGCAGTAGAGAATACTTTGGCAGGATTAGGTGGCCAAATCTGCAGTAGCCACATCAAAAATGGCATCAGTTACTCGTTCTAAAACTCTTATCGATAATGACATTTTGGCTGCCATCCATGCTTTTAAAGCCGGCACCACATTACCTAAAGATTTTCCTACAAAATATTCTTATTATGTAAATGACCAAAATGTTCCATTTGTGACTATTCGAGGGGTTGGCAATCGCAATATCCTCAACCTTGACCGCAGACTTTCTTTAATGATTGCTGCACATGAAGGCATCACTTCAGCGCATGCGGAGTGGCTGCCACTATTTCCCTGTTACACTAGCGGTATTGGTGGCAAGGGTTGTACCAGCAAACCAGAAAATATGTCTTATGTTATGACTTTTGTCAACAAATTAAAAGTTCTACTGTGTCTCGTCCATCACAGACACATCTGTTTATTTCTAATCAGCCTTTTGGCTGTATTTACCTAGATCATTGCGGTCCCTTGATTTCAGATACTGCTTTCAAGATCATTTTAGTTGCAGTTGATTCTTGCTCCAGGTTCTTCTGGGTTTGGCCAAAGTGCTCAGCTGACACTCAAACTGTTATTAAATTTTTCATCTGGACTTATGTCTGTTGCGCATTCCACTCGAACTAAGGTCTGGCTTTCGCTTCTAAAGCGTACAGAGATTTGATGAAGTCCATGGGTGTGCAAGTGCATTTTTCTTCTCCGTATAGGCCTCAGGGCAATTCTGTTGTGGAGAGAATGAACCATGACTTAAAGCAATCCTTAACAGGTAGGGTTTTAGGTACAAGGAATGGTTGGTTGAACCATCTCTATGGGGTTCAACAGGCATTAAATAATCTCCCTAAAAGATTTCTGGGTTGGCAGACCCTGTATGAAATGCTCTTTTGCATCAAAATGTATGTTTCAGACCTTCATGGTCCAGATGTTGTATGGGCAGCCGCAACCTTTGACGTAGATAACCACTGTACTGTCTTACAGGATCTACAAAAGTGCTGCGACTCCCTGGCTCGTACACATTTGCCTGCAACTCTCTCATCGAGTCCTGATACTCAGATTCCTGTATCTGGTTGGCTTCCCAAAGTTGGAGACCTTGTTCAGGAAAAAGTGGAAATCAAGAAAGAATTCGGACCAATGTACCATGCTCCTGTTCCAGTCCTAAGCATCCAGGGTACACGAACTGTGATTTTACTCCCACTTCTAGGATATAAAGAAAATCGCTTTGTCTCGATTGAACATGTGAAATACACCATATGGCCGATTCTCAATAGTATGCCCAGGAGTGGTCCCCCACAAGACTTCTTTGCAGCCCAAGAGCACCTCCGTTCCTGCTTCTCCCCGGCTGCCGTGGGGGGAGGAGGCAGAAACTTCAGGTGACATAGTACCTGTTTCTACTTTTCCATCTTCTACAATGGAGGTCATTTGTTTATACTGATCTGCCATTGAAAACACCTTCTGAGTTACACTTTTCGAATCCCACTGCTGAATCGCAGCCTCCTCTTCTCCAGTTGAGTTCCTCCGGGTACTATACATATCAAAACCATTTCTCTTCAGTCAGCTCTCCAGTGTCTTCGGTTTTGCATCCACCTCCAGCGCAGATTTGTGTTTTATCCCTTGGTTAAAAATCTCTTATCTTGTCCCTCCTTGGATATATGTCTGGATCATATTTTCCTTGATTTCTTTATTCATGTGGATTGGATTTGTGACTTTTTTCTTTTGATGAATGTCCATTACCTCCCAGAACGTTCTCCTACAGAAATGGTAGACAGGGTGTTGGCCCCCCCATTCCTCCTCACATAAATAAAAAGAGACTTGTCCCTTGTCAACATTTCAGCCATTCCAGTGACTGATGGATTTGTTTGGGATAAAGTTGCATTTGATATATTCGGTCCTACTGAGACCCTGCAAATACCATTTGTGTTCAAAGTTTCCATGGGTGATGTTGACACTTTGAATCCAATGCTTTCTGAATTAGAGTATTATCCTGTGTTTGAATCAGAAGATTCATATCTTAATTCTGCCAATTTGGTTCTGCTACCACCATTATAGACATAATTTTCTACATAATGTAAGTGGACAGCGTCCCCATTACAAGTATACACAATGGGAACATTGTCCAACTGCCGCACAAGGAAGTTAAAAAACACAGATAGACAAGTACACATATTTCACGGGCTATGACATTTCAGACCCGAAGTCATACTGTTTCAAATTGGTTTCAACCTCACCGAAAAAATATATGCTTACTCAGATCAAGCTGATATATTCGCTTCATTTGTTGACCAGCTGGTCCTTAAAGGCTATGGTTATTGGAAAGACAATATTGTCCTGAAATCAATTTGGGGTACAAGATCCTGGCAGGTCCATGGCACAGAAACTTTATTTCGAGCCTGTCTCATCCCAACACAAATTATTTTCTTAAACAAAATGATCCAACAGACTACTTGTCTAGGATTTGGCCGAAATGAATGCCCAGACTATTCCTTCTATTGCTCACTTTGATGATTGGCAGTCTAACACAAACTATACTGAATTTCAGTTAAATGGTATGATGCAAAACGGTACATTCAACTCGTCATTTTCGAATGTTGATGGGTGGTTATTGTGGACAGGTTAGGGACAACCACATATCTGCGTATCTTTAATCACACATTGGGGTACTGGCAGATAGGACTGACCCCTGTAGCCAAAGAAACATCTGCATTTTCCACTCCAGATGGGCACTTCCAGTTTACTGTGATGCTCTTCGGTTTGAAGAGTGTTGGTGAACAAAGCCCTTGCTAGATTGGAAGCCTACAGTGCAACCAATATTGACGATATTGTTGTCTTCAGCTCCACCAGGCAGGATCACCTGATCCACCTCCAAAAGTTCCTGGAGGCTCTGCATTCGAGAGAGCCTGCATGGGTAGAAAAGTAGTCAGAAGAAATTGGGCTCCTCTCTTGTGGGAACTATTCTCAGGAAAATGGAGGGAAAGACTCCTGACATTTCCTGAAAAAGATGCTGAGTCTTATGACCTCATGAAGTTTACCCTGATTGAGGGCTTTGGACTCACCAAAGAGGAGTATAGAATAAGATTCAGGGAGACTCAAAAAGTCCTGTGTGGAATTCGTTGACTTTTCAGTGTAAACACTAGGTGGTTGGTTAGCAGCTTACAATGTGAATGACTTTGAAGGGCTTTACAATTTAATCATGGAGGAGCATCTTTTGAATAATTGTTACAATGAGAAGTTACATCAGCATCTGGTAGACCTAGGTCCACTTTCTCCTCTAGAGTTGGTGAAGAAGGCAGACTACTGGGTCAAAACAAGGGTAATCAAAATTACCGCTGGTGGTGGTGACAACAAAAAAGAGGCACTTTTCTACATGACCCCCCAAACGAAAGAGGATGAGACTAACCTTTCCCTAGAGAGTCTTCATCGTCTAAGTTGAAGAACCTGGAAAGGCCATCTGCATTGGAATGGTCAGTCCTAGGTTGATGTTCCAGTGTAAAGTCCATTCCCTTTAGGGATAATGACCACCTTAACAGTTTGGGGTTTTCTCCTTCACTTTGCATGAGCCATCGGAGAGGTCTGTGAACCAGGCACAGGGGTAGAGACAAGGCAAGCTAACAAGCCCTTGGAACACACTTGGGGAAAAGGCAGAGTCCAGCTCTCCTTCAGCAAAGTCAGAGAACAGCAGGGCAACAAACAAAAAATCAGGCCTTCCAGATCAGCAGTCCAGTTGAGTTATTTAAGTAGCACAGCAGTTCTTCTGGCAAAGCTTTAATTACAAGTCCAGTAGTGCGTGTTTTTAGTGGAGCAGAGACCCAGTATTTATACCCAAAAGCGCCTTTGAAGTGGGCGTGACTTCAAAGAGTGGCCTTTGAAGTTCACAAGTATCTAGCCCTGTCTGCCAGGCTATCCATGGGGAGGGGGAAATCAGCCCTTTGTGTCGTGACAGGACACTACCTATTCAGTGAAGTGTTCACCCCTCCCTTTTATCCTGCCCAGGCAGGGGCATCAGAATGCAGATGTGTGTAGATGGGTACTCAGACATTCTTACCCTTTCTGTTTTGTGGCTGTCTATAGGGAATGCACAAACTATAGCTGTCACCCACCCCAGGCGTGTATTGGAGACAGGCTGCAAGGCACACAGAGCAGTAAGTGCACAGAAATGTCCACTTTCTAAAGTGGCATTTCTAATACAGTAATGTTGAACCCAACTTCACCTGTAAGAAGGATTTATCATTACCATTCCAAAGATATAAAACACGAACTGGCTACTCCTCTCTGATAAGGAATTACAGCTTAAAAGTGTATTAAGGAATTCCCAATGTTAACCTATGAGAGGGGTAGGCCTCACAGTAGTGTAAAACAAATTTTGCTGTTTGTTACTACCAGGACATGCAAAACTTAAAAGTACATGTCCTACCGCTCATTTATACAGCACCCTGCTCTTAGGGCTATCTGAGTCCTACCTCAGGGGTGGCTTATGTATAAGAAAAGGGGAGTTTAAGACTTGGCAAGTAGTTTTAAATGCCAAGTCGAAGTGGCAGTAAACTGCACACACAGGCACTGCAGTGGATGGCCTGAGACAGGTTTAAAAGGCTACTTCTATGAGTGGCGCAATCAGTGCTGCAAGGCCACTTACAGGCCCAGGGTATATGGTAAACCACTTTACGAGAGACTTACAGGTAATGCCAATCATGTATACACCAATTACACACGTTTATGGAAGAAGCCCACGCTCTTTAGCACTGGGCAGCACTGGTCAGGTGCTCAGAGTCCTAAAGCCAACAAAAAGATTCAGAAAACGTGGAGGCAAAAAGTAAAATGTTTGGGGGAAGATCACCCTAAGGATGACAGGTCAAGCATAAACCCTATTATGAGTCACCTGTGGAAAAAAACTGTTTTATTTGTTTAAAACCCAAGCACCAACCATGGAATGCCCCCTCCACGCAAAGTAATGCAAAGCGCTATTTGCTTTAATTTTAGACTGCTTTCTAGTGCAAAAAATGTTTTGTGCTGGAAAGTAAATAGTTTATCAAAACTTTGCACTGGTTTTTATCACATGTTATTTGATGGGGAGAACATGCAAAGACCAAACCATCTCTCATTCTTTAAATTGGTGATTTGGTAACTGAGCTTTCCCATTCTCCCACCCATGGTTTTTGACGCAGAGCCCTATTTACTAATATTTGTAGACAAAGCTTTGTGCCAAACAAATATGCCTCCTTGTGGAAGGTGCAAAGTAGGAGAATTATTTTCTTCAAACATTTAAAACTTTGCATTTGTGCTGCATTGTACAGTACACACACAAATTGGGAAATGTTTTAAAGTTTCTCTAGGCATAGTATTTCATTTTGGAAGGGTACCCTTTCTCTATAAAATCTACACTAGACATCCTCAATGGTGCAAAGGTGTGTACGTGGCACTATGCAGTACAATTTGCACCTTCATATTCTCTCACTCTCATGCAACGCAGCACAGATACTTTGGTTGGTGCGCTTTGTGAAATATTATAAACCCTACCCCTAAAGTCCAAGTGCTTGAATTACGGACTCCACCCAGAAATGTATAAATAAATCAATGCTCATATTTCATAATCTGCGTCACATTTTGATCCCAAACCACTAACAAATTGCCATTTCTACCAGGCCTTTCCTTCCACGTTTGGTGTAAATCGGTCATTGAGCAAATATTCCAAATGAAGCAATTATAATTTATACATCTCTTAGACCAATCTGCTCAAATCGTGGGAAAGTCTAAAGTGGTAAAACTAGTTCTGTAAAGACTCATCAAACTGGGCCGAAGACAGTCATCAAAAAAATATTTTTCACTGGACAAAGCAACATAACCAGACTACAGATAATTGGTCCTATATAGAATACAGTCTCTGGGCAATGATATTAATTTTATCGACTTTGGATGGAGCAAGAATGGACTTAGCCCTGGAGGTATTCAAAACTGTAGATTTGTGAGTGAGTTCTGCTGGTATAAATAATATGTAATCTTTTTTTTATAGCTCTTTTTTATTGGTTTTCAGGTTAAATATAAAGAATGCAACAACAATTATATTAACTGTGCTGCAAAACTCCCAAACCAGTCCCATCTAGTCAGAAAATTAACAGTAAGTAACCATGACGGAGTTAACTCCTTGGTGTTAGGGTATCCGAGTAAGCTTTCCAATCCCCCCAAACTTACGGTGTTTCTCAGGGCAGCCCCTGGATTTATAAACAATCCTTTCAGCTGTGGCCGCATTCCACGAGTCCATTGAAGCAGTGGTGTATCAAGACGAGAGCGCCAGTGCAGTGCAGGGTCCCTTTTAGTGATAATGAAACTCATACCAACCAGCCATCTGGCGTGGCAGCTCTTCCCCCACTTATCCATCAAGCCCAACAGTACCATCTTCAGCGATATTGCCCTACCCACAACTAGGGATAGAATCCTGCAACTCTGTTGACAGTATGTATGTATGTAGAACTGGGCAGTCCCAAACCATATGAAAAAAGGCGCCCACAGAGTGTCAGCAATGCCAGCACCATGGTGGTAGGTCAGCCTGTGCAACCTTGTAGGGCTGTAGTAAACGCAATGCAGATACTTCAGTTGAATCAAGCGTAACTTCATGGAGATTGCCAGTGCCCTAGGGGCCATTCTGGCCTCCACCCAATCGTGCTCATCTAAAGGACCCACATCGCCCTCCCATCTTTCCCTCAGTGATGTCATGGTGGGTGGGGTGTTATTAACAAGGGAACAATAAAACCAGAAAATACCCCTGTTCTCCAACCGTGATCCCATCAAATGTGCCTCTAGGGGGTTATGCTGGGGGAGGGTCTTCGAGGAGTCGAAGGCCGCCTTGAGCGCATGGCGTAGCTGTAGAAAACAGTAGAATTGTGTCTTGTGCATGGTGTATGTGTCTACGAGGTGTTGGAACATGCACATGAAGGTGCCCGTGCAGACATCCCCCATAATGAAAATACCAATGGAATCTCATGGCCAGAACCCCTCAAGAGTGGACGTGTGTCAAAGCCAGGACCCAGCCTAAAGCGGTGTTGCCACTGTCAGTACACCATGCCATCCAATCCATCACAGCGCCTGGCACCAGCTAAGCAGAGTTGGCTAGGTCGCAGGCGGGAGATTTGTGGGGGTGCTGTAACTGTAAAGGAGAACGAGCATACCATGGCGGTTCAAGGTGCTGAGCTCCACCGCTATGGTGGTGCGTCCCTGCCCGTAAAAAACGGGCCCAGTAGTGTTACTGCAGGTCCGAGAACCCCAATCTGCCATCGAATGGGCCGAGTACGCATTTGCGGAAGAAAATCCATGGCAGACCCCTTGCCCATATGAAGCACACCACCTCCGATTGCAGCATGCGGAAGAAGGCAAGTGGGATAGGTTATGGATAATTCTGCAGGGTGTAAAGGAACCAAGGAAGCGCAACCATTTTAAATAGCACCCTCCTGGCATCTACATTGAGCAGCAGTGTCGCCCAGTGAGACATGTCCTTTCTGGTCCAGGCCTCCAGAGGTGCAATGTTGAGGCCCCATGGCTGCTGCTGGGTGAATGCAATGCAGATACCCAAATAATTTGAAGTGGTGGGGCAACCACTGGAGTGGGATTGTAGCCCTGATATCCTCTTGACTGCCATGGAAGGGAATGTAAGTGGATTTGGGCGTATCTGTGGCATAACTAAGAGTTGCAGGATAGAGGTTTTGGGCTAACTTATGTAAATCCGGAGGCCGCCCGCATAGAGTGAAACCCTAACTTCATGGACATCAGGCCAACGGAAACAACAAAGTTGTGCATACCACCGAATCCATTCCACCAACGACTCTATGACTAGCGTGAACAGGAGAGGTGATAGGGGGTATCTCTGTCTCACACCCCGCTCAACGGGAATGACCTAGGAAGTCTCCCATTTACGCGGAATCTCGCTCACGTCCTGGAGTAGAGCTTATGGATCCAAAGGCAAAAGACAGGGTCAAAATTCATGCATTCCAGGAGGTGGAATATGAACTGCTAATGAACTGAGTCAAAGCCTTCTCAAAATCGATAGAGATGACGGCCTAAGATCTGTGCTGTTGCAAGACAAGGCAATCACATTATTCACACGTTGGAGGCAGTGGCGAGTGCAGCACCCCAGCATGAACCTGTTCTGGTCCGGATATATTAAGGAAGTGATGGCCTTCACAACCAGTTTGCTAGCACCTTGGCCAGAATCTTGAACTCCATATTGAATATGGAGAGAGACCTATCTGACCCACACTCATCTGGAGGCTTGTGCGGTTTCAGAATTACAGAGCTTGTGGCCCCTCACTGATTGTAGGGAAGCTTGCCTACTCTCAGTGCCTCTTCATAAATCACAAGCAAGGGGTGGTCCAAAGGGAAGTAAATTTCTTATATATTTCTAGCGGGAAGCCGTTTGGTCCCGGTGTTTACCCCATAGGGCGAGACCGTATAACCTCCCGAATCTCCGTGGCCGTAATGGATTCCTCAAGGACCCATCTATCAGCGGTAGAGAGGCGGGGAACAAGCAGGACTTCAACAACAGGATTAGTACGCTCAGTATCAGGCACCGGGCGGCCAGCGTAGAGACGTGCAAAGTGAATTCCCAGATCTACCAAATGGGGGGTTGATACCACATGTCCCATGTCCATCAGGTTAAGTCCCTGCTCGCCAGCCAATGTAGAAGTTTGCCTGCCTTTTTCCCCATCTTGTATAGCTTGCCTTGTGTGGTGAGGTGCATCAGGGATGCTTAATCCAGTAACTAACTTCTGCCCAAGCATCAGTCTCTTCAGCTCTACCTCACGCTTCAACAGTATGCTTCAACAGTAGAACGGGCCGCAAGAGACTCCTCCGCATGCAATTCCTGTTCTAGAATACCGATCTCCTTATATCCATGATTCCAGGCAGCAGTGTGGCAGAACACTCTCTGTCCACGTGGGGTCACATTCATGGCCTCCCACAGTCTCATAGTTGAGTCCACTTATTCTTTATTGGTGGCAAATAATCAGAAATTTGTCGGAGAAAGTCAAAGTCAATGTTTGTAAGCCCTCCAGCACTCAGCTGTCAGTGTTGCAGTTGAGGACGCCCTTGCTGCCATGTCAAACGATCTGCATGCCAGAGAGTTGCTGGAGTAGAGCAGGGTATCCGGCACGGAGTTGAAGTCACCACCCAGGAGCATAGGTCCAGGGAGGGAATGGAGCAGTAGGGGTGAAAAGTGTGGTGGACACGAGCATGGGAGGGCGTGAACGGAGGCAATCGTCCAGTGGACGCCCCCCCATGCCACCCTCAATAATGACAAAGTGACCCTGGGCGTCACAGTGGAATTTTGAAAACCAGTAGAGGGAGGCGGTTGTGTAGGAGAATGGCAACTCCCCAGGAGATGGCAGTGTAGCCGGCATGATACACCCAAGTGTAGCCCCAACCGTTGTAGAAAGGGACAGTTGTTGCCAAGCAGATGGGTCTCCGGAAGAAGTACCACCAGAGGGGAGTGGCGTTTTTGGTACTGGAACACTGCACCTCGTTTTATTTCATTATTAAGGCCATTAACATTCCAGAAGAGGGCAATAAACAGGTCTGTACCTTCCATCAAAGTAGGGGGGGAAGTTTCAATAGACATGCAGGAGAATCGGGCGAGGCATGGAGCACATAACAGAAGATAAAAGCATAACAAAGAACAGTTGAAACATTAAAACATCCCCCAGATAACTGCCCCCACCCTACACTTCCACCCCAGAAGCATCTGTCGCCCCCACATAACAATTACAAGGAACTAGGTAGAAAAACCTAAACCTGGGTCCTAACTTAGCCGAGCCAGATCTCTAACAAAGGATATAGTGCTGCTGGCGGGAGAAGCTGTCAGGAACTTCTGTGCTTGGCTAGACAATGGCCGGGCGATCCCGGTCCCTCGGGGGCCGGGGTGTCGCAAGCTAAGAAGGCGACAGACTTCGCGGGGAAGAGGATGTTCCGGCACAACCCCTCTCCCCAGAGTCCGATAGTGAACGCCTCAGAATCATCTGCACTTTCGCCTTGTCCCGTCCCCCCATCCGCACCGCCAGACCCCCATGGAGGCAGAGCATTATACTTAAGTTGGCAGCTGTTCTGTCGCCCAGGATAAGGTCGCCTCAGGAGTCTCGCAGCACCAGGATTTGTAGTCGAGGTGGAATGAGAAGCTTGTAGCGAATTCCCCTGGACCAAAGATATTGTTTGACTCTGTCGGAGGTCCAGCGCCAATGCCGCACAGAGTGCGTATAGTCCGGAAAGATCATAATATGGCTCGCCTGGAACCGCACCTCCCTCACCTCGCAGAGTATGGCATCACTGTCCCGGTAGATAAAAAACTTAGCAAGCACAGTGCGCAACGGAGCTCGGGGGGGGGGGCCTGTGTGAGGGAATGGTGCACGCTTTCCACCACAAAGCAGGCCGTCAAGGAGAAGACGGGCACCCAGGTAACCAGCCAAGTCTCTACAAATTGTTCAGATGCCCGACCCTCCAACCCTTTGGGAAAGCCCACAAAACATAGATTACATTGATGCTCCAGGTCTTCCCCAACCTCTACGCGGGCCTTAGATGTTTTGGATTTAGTCGAAAGTCGCAGAACCATCATTTTAAATTCCCTAACCGTATCCTCCAGTTCGGATATCCAGCCCTCCGACTCAGTGACCCTGTTTGCCACTCCTCTCAAATCCTGCCGCAAGAAGGAGAACTCCACCCCCACCTCACCAATCTTGGACTCCAGCGATATAGGGAGGCCTGGATAGCTTGGAGAATGGAATCAGTCTTGTCTGGGACCGGGGATAGGGTGTCAGTCCAGCAGGTTCAATGTCTCTTGGGCAGCCGAAGTAGGGGCTGGATTCCTGACGATCTTGGCCTGTGCGTGGGAGGCACAGGGCTTGTCATGAACCATGGCAGTCACCATCAGGAGTGGGCTGTCAGCAACTGGGGAAGTACTATGGAGCTAATCTCCCACCAACCAGGGGGATCCGGAGGGAGAGTAAGAGAGAGGGGGTGGGGGAAATATATGGTAGGCAGCACCTGGCCCTGCTGCCAGGGGGACCCCACCACAAGTAGTTGTCGCAGTCAGGAGAGAGTGTTACATCCATGTATGGGCTGTAGGGTCGCTGCCCGCAGTAGATGGTAGGTGCACCCCCAGGTAGGTGGGTAGGCGGGCCGGAAGAAGAAACCCCACCAAGGAAGGGGGTATTACAGCATCAAGTACAGCAGGCCCCGCTGGGACCACACCGCTCCCGCTCGGGTACTCTGCGCCCCAAGATATGGTCTACTCAGCACTGTAGAAGGGGATTATACCCAGGCTGTTTATATGAGTGGGGTCCCCCAAGAGGAGGCTCCGGTCCCGCCTCACTTGCCCTCCCATGCAAACAGGTAAGGGTAGCACGGGCAGGCAGGTGCCAAACTGGGGGGGGGGGTGCGAGAGAACCGCCCTAGGAGCTCGCACCCCAGGCGAAATCGTCTGCCGAGTCTTCCTCACCTCCGGGCAGCAGCCGGTGTGCAGAGGGCCCATCCGGGGCCCCAACACATCCAACAATGTCCCTCTGGATCTGGGCGGTGGTAGAAGGATCCTTTAGGCCCGCAGCTCACCAGGCGTCACCTAAGCCCTCAATTGCAGTCCAGGGGGGGGGTGGGGTCGGTTCGCGGGATGCCCATAGGGGTGCGGCTGCTCCCCGCAGCCTCCATCAACTTCAGGAAGTTCGCGCCTCACCCCCGAGGCCCGCTCTCATCCATCTCCACAACAAGGCCTTGCCACCGGACTGGGATTAGGCCGCACATCCGGCCCACACGCTACAAGGCTCTAGACTCGCAAGTGACTGCCGCAGTGCACCCCTGTTGAAGTAATGGGGCCGCACAAACTCCTCCCCAGCACCGAGGATGAGGACAGATCGGGCGCGGTGGACAGGAGCTCTTAGAGCATTTACTATTTTGGCCATCAGGCCACAGCCCCAATATTATATAATCTTAATCTATGTATTCACAAGTGATCTAGTTGGCTTTGCTGAGAAAAACTACAGTCTGAAAAATCATTTGCTACTTTTGTTGGACAATATTTATCTTGAAAGCCCAGATCGGGATTTGCTGTTCACTCTTTGTGAAGAGAACTCTGAAAAATAATTTAATTTTCTTTCTACAGCAAGTGTTTTAATTGCTCTAATCATTGATTTTGTTTTTAAACAAAGCTTCGCTCTTGAAACCACTCAATTGCCTGATGTACCAAAAGAGCACAAAATGGCACTCCATACTGTGATAATTTGTGTTGATGGCATTAGCATGGCTGTTTTTAACCTGCTCTTCAATAAATTGCCCATATTCAAAGGTGGGCTCGATAAGGTTCCTGGGAAGTAAAGAAATCATGTTAAACTTCTAGGATTAGATTCACCTGGCTTGTTTCTGCTGCGCAGTAGGTCTTGGATATGCTACAAACTAAGAGTGTGAATGACTGCACGTCTCATGGATACCTTCAGCAAAGAACAGATCTATGTGCATAAGCAATTGGAGACTTTCCACTAACCACTGTTGGTGATCTCACACCAGTTTTTCAATTCGGTATTGTCCGGAGTCGAAAGTAGGGCTGATGCTCCAATAGAATGAGATAAGGCAGCAGCCTTAGTGAACCACCACTATGTGGCAGCAAATTATAAGACAAATCTGATAATTGTATATTTTTGTGGACAGGGAGCTCTCCAACAGCAAAAATGCTATTTTGCTTGCAGCTCCAGAACATTTTCATGTTCCTGAGCAGAAGAGCTTCGGCTTTTACAAATAAAATTAGATCTCCAACAAGTTAGTGTCTCTGGAAATCTGCTAAGGAGAGGGCCAAGTATTGCTATGAAAATCTAATTGCATTTTCCCCTTGTAAAGGTACACTGTTCAATGCACTAAGTGCGAAATCAAGCAAAATTCAAAACCCCATTTACCCACTTGGCCAAATGTTTTGGTCATGGAAATCAGTGACTTCTCATGCATGTTACCATGCCTACCAAAACCGAACGTTGCAAAAGAGTTGAGCTTGTCACTCTCTGGGTTATTTAGGTTACTGCTACTTAGGGGAGGCTTAGGAATTTTAACAGGTTGGTTTTAAAACTAATGGGGTGGTGTTGATTTATTTGATCGTAGTTTGTGTTTTATAAGCTTACATATATAGTACATTTGTATTGTGACTGAACAGTTTTGCATTGTTGTCTATATGCGTGTTTCCAAACTTACAACTATCAATAAACTAAATCAAACCAGAAACAAGCAACCCCTTCACTATTATGAGTTATTGTAATACTGGATATTCACATTGTGGGTGTTGGAAGTGGTTTATGCAAAAGAAAATGTAATTGCCAATATCTGCCAGTATCTCATATGTTAACAAAATACGTTTTTAGAAAAGGAGTAAGCTGACACACGGCAGTGTCCAGTTGAGGAGTGCATTATGCCCACACTGAGAAAACCAGAAGTAAGGTTCTTCTTCAAGTGGCCTCATAAAACCTTTTAAAGGGTCAGTAGTGTCAGACAAAGCGCGTTCCGATATAAGCTGATGCAGTGTTTTATGACACGTGATTGACACGCGTTGAAATACTCGTGTAGGGAGACAGAATAAGCAAAACATGGTGCAGGAAAAGGTCATCTTAATATTTAGTCTTTTTTAGTTTTTCTTTTTAAGCAAGCTTCTTTGGATACCTTGCCAGTGTGTAGTACAATATGGGCACCAACTAAGAGGGGACTGTATCACACTCTGTGCAGCAGTTTTCTACTCCCCTTTTGAGGCACCCTACCCTTTAAGTTTCCTAGGATGCTGCAGTCTTTTTAATGCCACACAGGAGAGGGACTCTAGCTCTCTAGTCTGGTCCACATAAGCCCTTGATAGTAACCAAGACCCGAGGAATCATACGTGTTGTGTCTTAATTTCAAAATACTTTATTACTTTAAAAAAATGCACACTAAAGCCTTACAAATGTTAGGCACCCTTAGAGTCCAATCACATATAGGCATCAATATTACAGCTTGATAAACAGTACAAAAATCCCCTAGAAAAGCACAACAAAGAAACGTTAGAGAAAAATAATAGCAGAAGAGAGAACATGAAAGAACTAAGGGAGAAGCTGTTGTGGAGTGAGCTGCTAAGGATGAACAGTATTCACCATACAAGATTATTAAAGGAATATCTGGCATTTATTAAGACTTGACTTGTCTAGTTTTTCCCAAATCGGTCTGGTGAAGGGTCTGCAGTGTGATATGTTCCGCTCCTCTCGAGAATACTAAGAGTTCCTTCCAGGCTTGGAAGGAGATCTTGTTTGAACTTTTCCAATTACTGAGTATGGTTACAACCACTTGTAAGGACGAGGTCAAGAAGATATACATCATTCGGGCTTGTTAGTTGTGCATCATTCATGAGGACCCAGAACAAGTTACGAGAACAGAAGGTAGTTTTGATTTGTAGGACATCCTCAATAAGCGATACAAAAGGGGATGATGGACGGAACGCTTGAGCCAATCAAACACTCACCCCCAGTCAACTGATCTGGGTTTAATCCATCATCATTCTTTAGCTCACTCCACCACCCCAGTTCAGACATGGCCATATGCAAATCAGTCTGACCCTGTGCCTCATGGGAACAGTCCAGCCCGAACTGCCAAGCCATGTCTTCCCTGGACCGGAAACAAGCATCCTAGGACCGGTTTCTGGCATTCCAGCCGTCATCAGCCAGGCTTGCTTGAATCCAGTGGCAAAGTGAGCAAGGGACCCACGTCTGGGCATACCCCCGCCAACTTAGGGCGAACAAAGCGATACAAAAGGGGATGATGGACGGAACGCTTGAGCCAATCAAACACTCACCCCCAGTCAACTGATCTGGGTTTAATCCATCATCATTCTTTAGCTCACTCCACCACCCCAGTTCAGACATGGCCATATGCAAATCAGTCTGACCCTGTGCCTCATGGGAACAGTCCAGCCCGAACTGCCAAGCCATGTCTTCCCTGGACCGGAAACAAGCATCCTAGGACCGGTTTCTGGCATTCCATCCTCAATAAACCTAAAGATTTGTAACCAGAATTGCCTGAACAGGTGACAATAGATAAACATGTGTGCGAGAACTCCAGTCGTGCCATGACAACTTCCGCATCACAGATCATCTTTTAACTTCATATTGTGCATATGTTGTGGTGTTCAAAAAGTTCTGTGTAAAAAGTGAAGTTTGGTTTGAGGTAAAGAAGATGTGATCTTCAATTTAAAACTCGAAGACCAAATCTCTTGCCATTTAAGAGAGGTATCTGTGAAATCAGAATCTTGTTCCCATTTGGATTGGATCGGTATTCTTAACTTAGAGGTCTTGGGGGAAGGAGGGAGTAAACCCTGGAGACACAATGCACACTAAGACTGTATAGGTCCAAAATAAAAGGAGCAGGAAATGTGGTGTTAAGTTTAGTAATGGCTGCTTTCAATTTAAGAAATCGATAAAATTCCATGTTGTGTAAGTGATATTTAGATTGTAAATTTGCAAAGGTCTCTGGAGAGTGCTGGGTGCCAACTTGGTTAAGGGTAAATATACCAGCTAATGTCCAACTCGGCTAGAAAATATATGAACCATCTAGTTTGATGAAATTATTTAAGCTTCGAGACAGAACTTGAGTTAATAGCTAGAATTATTTTTTTGATTGGTGAAATATGTTTGCAGAATGCGGAGGATGAACATTAGAGGAAGTTAGAAAGGAAATTAAGTTGGAGTTTTTTTAAATCTGGCGCTCTACTTCTAGCCCTACATGTTATATCTTGATAGCTCCATGGTCAATACAACTTCACTTTACCAACCACTTCATGATTTTTACATTCACACGGCATGGGATGTCCCTTCATTTTGTCGCTTTTATGGTTTTTGTGAGAAGTTGGCCTGGTATATGCTGTTCACTAATTAAAGTGGACACCTTGCACCAGAACAATTCGACTCTTATGGTTGGTAGGTTTAAGACAACCTTTATAGAAAGCTATCCTAATGGTAGCTGTGGAGAGCAGCCTTCAGGCTAAGTCTTGGAGGAATGTAAAGCAGCTTGTTTTACCACACAATCTCTTGAATCACCAAATGAAAAGACACCACCAGGTATATATATCAAATATATTTGTATTTATTAATAAACAACTCTCTACTAATCTCTTTATGAGATTAGAAGTCAGGAACATATGTACACATCAAATGTTATCAAAATAAGTTAGCACAATCAAATATCACAATCTTAGTTTGGCTAGACCTAGGTCTAGGGCATCTAGAATCGAGGGACCCCCAAGAACCACCCCAGGTAGTTGTAGGAGACCCACAGGGGACGGACGCGGTGTCCTGGCACCGGTGCGAGTCCTGTGCGAGTCTATGCGAACAGACGCGATTGAGATTTCAATGTTAAAGGTCCCTTGCGTGTTCGAGGCGAACACACCGATCGGTCCTTGTACTAGTCGAAGGACGCGGTTACAGATAGAGTTGCAAGGGGATGGACGCGCTGTGTCTAACACAGACGCGAACCTTGTACGAGTCAGCGCAATTGAGAGTTCAATGTTACAGGCCCCTTGTGTGTTCGAGGTGAACCCACCGATCGGACTCAGTACGAGTCGAAGGATACGGTTACAGATAGAGCTACATGGGAGATGGACGCGATGTGTCTAACACAGACGCGAACCCTGTACGAGTCAGCGCAATTGTCGCACTTAGAAAATAAGAGTTTTAGGGCACTTCTAGGGGAGCTACAAGCAAGGCACTTACAGGGTAAGTAGTTCTAGGGCCCACACCCACAGGAGCACCGTAATGCTAAAGTTACCTCACCCAGGGGAGCCGGGTGCATAGGTGTCCTTTGGTGTCGGGTCGCGGCGTCGTTTTCACTGGGAGCCAATGAAGACTTGCTGCTTGCGGCGACAGAAGAAGTGTCCGTTGGAATCCAAGCCTGGATTCAGAAGGAGAAAGACCTGAAAGCAGAGGGGACAGTGTTCAAGGGCACTTGGTAGTGACCCGGGGCAAGGAAGATGAATGCCCACCATCGTCGACAGATTCAGGTCGTTCACTGGTATCTTGACTCTTTGACCACGAGGTCCAGGGGGTGTCGAGGATGGCCAGGAGCTGGATTCAGCGTGTCCCACAAAGTCTGCAGCTGACTGCGGTATCGGCGACCCAATTGGAGCCAACAAGCCTTGGTAGCAGCAAGTCTCGTGGTGGAAAGAAAAAGTCAATGGTGCAAACCAGCAAGGTCTGAGGAACTTACCCAGCGAGGGTAGGTCAGGGCAGGCCTGGAGCAACCAGGGGAGCCCTTTGGTTTCTTTGGAAAGTTTTCTGGGGACCCACAAGCCGGCTGGCAAGGGATCGCGAAGACGCCTCGGGCGGATGCACTCAACAGGGGCCCACGGTCACTCGGGATGGTGTAGGACTCTGATTTTGGGAGGGATCTTTGATAGAGGCTGGGACCACACGTGGTCCAAAGTACAAGTTCGTAGAACGTCGTGAAGGGGTTGCACTCGACAATAGTGCACGGTACCCAGGGTCTGCGGTTCCTCGTTGCTCGTGGGGTCCACTTGCCTCAGCTTCGCTGGGGACTCACGATGGCCTTGGAGAAGTCAGGAAATCCTCTTCCTGGGCTGCAGGGACTTCGGGCTCCGGCGGGAGCGGCGTAGTTTGCGACCGTCGTTGTCGTTTTTGGTGCCTGCCAAGCAGGGGAGTCACTCCTTGACTCCAAGGGAGATTCCTCAGTCTTCCAAAGGTAGTGGAACGTCGAAGGTCCGGGATTCTTCTTGTAGAGCGTCGTCCAGGGGTATCTAGTTTGCAATGCACAGGTTCCCCCTCTTATACTAAAAGAAAGGGAGGGACTAGCTCTATGACCCCACCTATGGGAGGGTCAGGGGAGTGGGTGGCTACACTCACTTCCCTTTGTCCAGTTTCGCGCCAGAGCAGGGGCAGGTAGCCCCTGAGCTGGTTTGAACTGGCATATGCACAGAGGAGCCTTCTGCTCCCCCAGTGCAGGACTTCAAAGCACTCTAGGAGTGCACCCACCCAGCCCCAATACACTAAACCCTGTCTGGAAGGTGGTCACACCCTCCTGTGACAGGATACCTATTGTTGGGCTTCCTCCACTGCGAGTTTCGGTCATCAGCAGGAGGGCAGCCCAGTGTCTGTGACTGGTGGCATCCATTTTGTGATGCCAGGGCTCTGCAGGATTCTACCGCGTTTCCACAGTAGGTACATGTCTATCCCTCTAGAAGGGTGGAATGCTACCCCCGCCACCAGAACTGGCGGGGGGTAGTATTCCAAGATGTTTGACACCAAACACGACATGTTTTGATGCAGCCATTCCAAAGTTAGCATTCTACCGCGAGGATATAATGCACTTAAGAGTATATGGTTTAACCGCATCCACAAACAGCCCCAGAGAATGGACTCTGAGAGCTGCAGAGGGGCCCTGCTCAGGCAGAGGCACCCTCTCACATAGGAACCAAGCACCCTGCCCTCAGGATTGATAGGGCCTGCCTTAGGGGTGACTGATAGGTTTAAATGTGTGTGCAGGAGAGATATAGGAAACCTATATCTCAGTGAGGAGTGCTAGCACCACCTCACCCAGGCTGCAGTAGCAGGCCTGTGGTGTCAGATTTAGTCTGCTTCCCAGGGGTGGCATAATACATGCTTCAGCCCCTGGTAGGCCTGTGAAGTACTTATGCCCTTGGTACCTAAGGTACCATATACTAGGGACTCATAAGGTACCACAGTATCCAATCACTAGTGCACCTAGAGTGCACTCCAAGTCATTTAGAGAGGACAGAGAGGCTGGGGCCCTGATTAGCAGGGACCCAGCCAGACTATAGCCAGAAGCCAGTGTAAACATCAGAAAAAAAGTGGGGGCAACATAAGAGGCAGATCCTACTCTCCTACACAACCCCCCCAAACGCAGGGACACTAAACTAACCTTGACCAGTTGAGTCTTCGTGTTCTAAGTGGAAATACCTTGAGAGTCCATCTGCATTGGCATGTTGGGTCCCAGGTCTATGTTCCACTGTATAGTCCATCCCCTGTAGGGAAATGGACCACCTCAAAAGTTTTGGGTTTTCACCTTTCATCTGTTTAAGCTATAGGAGGGGCTTGTGGTCAGTCTGAACTATGAAGTGAGTGCCAAACAAGTATGGCCTCAGCTTCTTCAGGGCCCACACCACAGCAAAGGCCTCCCTCTCTATAGCTGACCAACGTTTCTCTCTAGGGGTCAGCCTTCTGCTAATAAAAGCTACTGGCTGGTCTTGACCTTCATCATTCAGTTGAGACAGTACAGCTCCCACACCCAGCTCAGAAGCATCTGTTTGGACAATGAACTTTTTGGTGTAGTCTGGACTCTGTAAGATGGGGGCAGTGCACATGGCCTGCTTTAGGTCTTCAAATGCCTTCTGACAGCTAGCTGTCCACTGAACCTTTTTTGGCATTTTCTTTGAGGTCAGATCATTCAAGGGGGTCACTATAGATCCATATCCCTTCACAAACCTCCTATAATACCCAGTCAGGCCTAAGAAGGCTCTCACCTGTGTCTGGGTGATTGGAGCAACCCATTCCATTATGGTTTGAATTTTGCTCTGTAAAGGTTGAACCTGGCCTCCACCCACAAGGTGGCCCAGGTACACAACCTGACTCTGCCCTATCTGGCACTTAGTGGCCTTGATAGTGAGGCCTGCTTTCTGCAGAGCCTCCAAAACATTTCTGAGGTGGGCCAGGTGATCCTGCCAGGAGGAACTAAAGACAGCAATATCATCTAGATAAGCTGAGCAATAAGTTTCCATCCCTGCCAGAACTTTATTCACCAACCTCTGAAAAGTGGCAGGTGCATTTTTCAATCCAAAGGGCATCACCGCGAAGTGGCAGTGCCCACCAGGGGTTGAAAATGCTGTTTTGGCTTTTGCATCATCAGCTAACCTGATCTGCCAGTAGCCAGCTGTTAGGTCAAATGTACTTAGATACTTGGCTGAGGCCAAAGTATCAATCAGCTCATCTGCCCTTGGTATGGGATAGGCATCAGTCCTAGTGACTGCATTGAGGCCTCTGTAGTCTACACAAAACCTCATTTCTTTCTTACCACCCTGGGTATGAGGCTTGGGTACCAGGACTACTGGGCTAGCCCATGGGCTATCTGAAGGCTCAATCACACCTAACTCCAACATCTTCTGGACTTCAGTCCTGATACAGTCCCTGACATGGTCATTTTGCCTGTAGATTTTACTCTTGACAGGCAGACTGTCTCCAGTGTCCACCTCATGGGTGCACCAGGTAGTCTGACTAGGGGTCAGGCTAAACATATGTCTATACTGTTGCAGAACTTGTCTGCACTCAGTTTGCTGATGGTCAGTGAGGCTGCTTGCCAAAGCAACACCATCTACTGACCCATCATCAGGGTTCTGAGAGAGCAGGTCAGGGAGAGGGTCACTCTCCTCCTCCTGGTCCTCATCAGTTGCCATGAGCAAGCCCATGTCAGCCCTGTCAACATATGGCTTTAATCTGTTGACATGGAGCACCCTCAGGGGGCTCCTGGGAGTTCCAAGATTCACCAGATAGGTGACTTCTCCCTTCTGTTCAACTATTGTATGGGGGCCACTCCACTTGTCCTGGAGGGCTGCTGGGGCCACAGGCTCCAACACCCACACTTTCTGTGCTGGCTGGTACACAGTCAGCACAGCCTTTGGTCATGCCAAGCTTTTTGCAATTCTTGGCTGGCCTCCAGGTTTTTGGTTGCCTTTTTCATGTATTCGGCCATCCGGGAGCGGAGACCAAGTACATAGTCCATCACATCCTGTTTGGGGGGTTTGAGAGGTAACTCCCAGCCCTCTTTAACCAAACACAATGGACCTCTTACAGGGTGCCCAAACAGAAGCTCAAATGGGCTGTAACCAACCCCCTTCTGTGGAACTTCTCTGTATGCAAATAACAGGCAAGGAAGAAGAAGGTCCTATTTCCGCCTAAGCTTCTCTGGGAGTCCTTTAATCATTCCCTTCAGGGTTTTGTTGAAACGTTCAACCAACCCATTGCATTGTGGGTGATAGGGGGTGGTGAACTTATAAGTTACACCACACTCCTTCCACATTGCCTTCAGATATCCTGACATGAAGTTTGTATCTCTGTCAGATATGACCTCCTTTGGGAAACCCACTCTGGAGAAAACTCCAATGAGGGCTCTTGCCACCACAGGGGCTGTGGTGGTCCTCAGGGGAATTGCTTCTGGGTACCTGGTGGCATGATCCACTACCACCAGGATAAACCTGTGCCCAGATGCAGTTTGAGGGTCAAGGGGACCAACAATGTCAATCCCTACCCTTTCAAAGGGTACCCCCACCACAGGTAGTGGTATCAGGGGGCCTTTGTTGTGCCACCTGCCTTACCACTGGCTTGGCATGTGACACAGGAGCGACAAAACTCCTTTGTGTCCTCTGACATATGTGGCCAATGAAAATGTGGAACAAGCCTGTCCCAGGTCTTGTTTTGGCCCAAGTGTCCTGCTAAAGGGATGTCGTGCTAGGGTCAAGAGGAACCCCCTAAACTTCTGAGGTATTACCAACCTCCTGGTGGCTCCAGGGGCTGGGTCTCTACCCTCAGAATATAGGAGTCCCTCATCCCAATAAGCTTTATGGGACCCACTAGCACTCCCAGCAGCCTCAGCAGCAGCCTGCTGTCTGAGGGGTTCAAGAGAGGGGCAGCACTGTTGCTCCTTACTCAGATCTTCCCTAGAAGGGCCCCTGCCCCCAAGAACTCAACCTGATCAGGCTCAAGTCCCTCTGGGGCAGTTCCTTCTTCAGGATCTGCTTCACCTCCCTCTGGAGGTGAATCTGTGATCTGAGACAGAGGGGAAGGCACTGCCTTTACCCTACTGCTCCTCCTCTTTGGAAGCATCTGGTCCATTGTTCCAGGATCCAGAGCTGGTTCAGTGTTATGCATTCTTGCTTGTGACCTGGTCACAGCAAATACCTCTGCAGGGATGCCCAACATCTCAGCATGAGTCCATAACTCTACTTCAGACCAGGCTGAAGTCTCTAGATCATTGCCCAATAGACATTGGACAGGGAGGTCTGCACTGACTACAACCTTCTTGAGGCCAGTTACCCCTCCCCAGGAGAAATTCACAACTGCCAGACTATGGTTGGTCCTGACATTGCTTGCATTGGTCACCCGGTACATTTCGCCCAGGATGATCTGTCCAGGGTCCACAAGATCCTCTGCCACCATGGTGACACTAGCACCTGTGTCCCTAAATGCCAAAGCCTGTTTGCCATTTATTACAGGCTGCTGTTTGTATTTGCCCAGATTACTGGGGCTTACTAGGAAGGACATATCAAGGTCTCCATCACAAATCCGCATTGCCTGAGTGGGCACTCTGACTAGGTCAGAGTCCTCTTCAGAACCCAGGGTCAACCCTACTACACCCTTATTCTGCGTACCACCTCCACCAGTAGCTGAGCTAGGGGGAACAGTTGCCTTAGGGGCAGGAGTGGTGGTGGTTCGGTCTTTGGACTTGTTACAATCAGAAGATCAGTGCCCTTTCTGTTTACAGAATTTGCACCAGGGATTCTTTTGGCCTTTTCCCTTGTTGGATTGTGACTCCCCACCAGATGCAGATTTTTGGAGCCCTTGTGAAGACTTCTGGTCTTTTGACTTATCCCCACCTTTCTCAGAGCCCTTAGAATCCTGCTTCTTTGTGTCACCCCCTTGGTTCTGGGTTTTCTGCCTTACCCTGGTTCTGACCCATTTGTCTGCCTTCTTTCCCAATTCTTGGGGAGAGGTCAGATCTGAATCCACCAGGTATTGATGCAACAACTGGTTCTGGCAATTATTAAGGATTTGTTCTCTCATCATCAGATTATACAATCCCTTGAAATCAGTAACCCTACTGCCAACCAGCCAACCCTCCAGAGCCTTGGTTGCACAATCTACAAAGTCAGTCCAATCCTGAGTCTGTGCCTTCGGGTGTCTCTGAACTTCAACCTGTACTGCTCAGTGGTTAAGCCAAACCCATCTATCAGTGCACTCTTCAGGACCTCATAATCATCAGCATCCTCTTCTCTAACAGTGAGGAGCTTGTCTCTACCTTTGTCTGAAAAGGAGAGCCACAAGATTGCTGCCCACTGCTTTTGGGGGACCTGCTGTACTCTACAGGCCCTCTCCATAGCAGTTATCCACTTGTGGATATCATCCCCACTCTGGTAGGGAGGAACAACCTTGCTCAGGTTCCTATGGTCTGGAATATATTCTCTGCCTCTAGGGACACTGTTGCTGCCACCAAGGGGTTCTAACCCCTCTCTTCTAGAAGCTCTCTGGATCTCCAGGGCTTCTCTATCCAGTGCCAACTGCTTGGTTCTGAGGGCAACTCTTGCTTCCTCATACTGCAGCAGTTTGCACATTCTGTCAGAGGAGCTCTCTCTTATGGGAAAGTGAGTTCCTCTGCTGGACAAATTCTCTGCCAGAGTGATAAGAGTGGTCAGATTCCCTGGAAGGGGACCTATGCCTCTCATCCACTCTGTCAGTTCTCTTAGGGAGAATTCCTCTGTCCTTTTCAGGCCCCTTGGAGCCTGGCCCTTCAATCACAGAGTCTTGGTCATTCTGATTTTCATCATCTGACCCAGACACTGTAATTGACCCACCCACTGATTCAGACCCATTAGCTCCTAGAGCCAATCTAACATCATCTTCTGTCAGCAGATCTATCAGGTGTAGTGTGGAGGGACTCTGTCCTAGCTTCAGGTGTCTTTCAACACACATGGCTCTCAAGTCAGAGAAAGCCATGTCCTTATACGGAGGCTGAGTGGATCCACTGGTTCCACCCTTTAAGGACATTCTAGTGTTGTGCAGTGTTGTACTACCTACACTAGTTTGTGGCCTACTGATACTAGCTTGAGCTGTAGAAAGGGTGTGCTATCCCTTGGCACACAGCTCTAAGTTCAGTAGAACTTATTGATACTAAGCTTGACTTTATATGTACCTTAAGTACCTATAGTGGTTTTCAGTTAGTAATTCAAATAGAGATTTTCTGGTAAAACAATAGCAAGCTGGAATCCCACACGCTGCCACCAATGTGAGAAGTTGGCCTGGTATATGCTGTTCACTAATTAAAGTGGACACCTTGCACCAGAACAATTCGACTCTTATGGTTGGTAGGTTTAAGACAACCTTTATAGAAAGCTATCCTAGTGGTAGCTGTGGAGAGCAGCCTTCAGGCTAAGTCTTGGAGGAATGTAAAGCAGCTTGTTTTACCACACAATCTCTTGAATCACCAAATGAAAAGACACCACCAGGTATATATATCAAATATATATGTATTTATTAATAAACAACTCTCTACTAATCTCTTTATGAGATTAGAAGTCAGGAACATATGTACACATCAAATGTTATCAAAATAAGTTAGCACAATCAAATATCACAATCTTAGTTTGGCTAGACCTAGGTCTAGGGCATCTAGAATCGAGGGACCCCCAAGAACCACCCCAGGTAGTTGTAGGAGACCCACAGGGGACGGACGCGGTGTCCTGGCACCGGTGCGAGTCCTGTGCGAGTCTATGCGAACAGACGCGATTTAGATTTCAATGTTAAAGGTCCCTTGCGTGTTCGAGGCGAACAAACCGATCGGTCCTTGTACGAGTCGAAGGACGCAGTTACAGATAGAGTTGCAAGGGGGGTGGACGCGCTGTGTCTAACACAGACGCGAACCTTGTACGAGTCAGCGCAATTGAGAGTTCAATGTTACAGGCCCCTTGTGTGTTCGAGGTGAACCCACCGATCGGACTCAGTACGAGTCGAAGGACACGGTTACAGATAGAGCTACAAGGGAGATGGACGCGATGTGTCTAACACAGACGCGAACCCTGTACGAGTCAGCGCAATTGTCGCACTTAGAAAATAAGAGTTTTAGGGCACTTCTAGGGGAGCTACAAGCAAGGCACTTACAGGGTAAGTAGTTCTAGGGCCCACACCCACAGGAGCACCGTAATGCTAAAGTTACCTCACCCAGGGGAGCCGGGTGCATAGGTGTCCTTTGGTGTCGGGTCGCGGCGTCGTTTTCACTGGGAGCCAATGAAGACTTGCTGCTTGCGGCGACAGAAGAAGTGTCCGTTGGAATCCAAGCCTGGATTCAGAAGGAGGAAGACCTGAAAGCAGAGGGGACAGTGTTCAAGGGCACTTGGTAGTGACCCGGGGCAAGGAAGATGAATGCCCACCGTCGTCGACAGATTGAGGTCGTTCACTGGTGTCTTGACTCTTCGACCACGAGGTCCAGGGGGCGTCGAGGTCGGCCAGGAGCTGGATTCCGCGTGTCCCACAAAGTCTGCAGCTGACTGCGGTGTCGGCGACCCGATTGGAGCCAACAAGCCTTGGTAGCAGCAAGTCTCGTGGTGGAAAGAAAAAGTCAATGGTGCAGACCAGCAAGGTCTGAAGAACTTACCCAGCAAGGGTAGGTCAGGGCAGGCCTGGAGCAACCAGGGGAGCCCTTTGGTTTCTTTGGAAAGTCTTCTGGGGACCCACAAGCCGGCTGGCAAGGGATCGCAAAGATGCCTCGGGCGGATGCACTCAACAGGGGCCCACGGTCACTCGGGATGGTGTAGGCCTCTGATTTTGGGAGGGATCTTTGTTAGAGGCTGGGACCACACGTGGTCCAAAGCACAAGTTCGTAGAACGTCGTGAAGGGGTTGCACTCAACAATAGTGCACGGTACCCAGGGTCTGCGGTTCCTCGTTGCTCGTGGGGTCCACTTGCCTCAGCTTCGCTGGGGACTCACGATGGCCTTGGAGAAGTCAGGAAATCTTCTTCCTGGGCTGCAGGGACTTCGGGCTCCGGCGGGAGCGGCGTAGTTTGCGACCGTCGTTGTCGTTTTTGGTGTCTGCCAAGCAGGGGAGTCACTCCTTGACTCCAAGGGAGATTCTTCAGTCTTCCAAAGGTAGTGGAACGTCGAAGGTCCGGGATTCTTCTTGTAGAGCGTCGTCCAGGGGTATCTAGTTTGCAATGCACAGGTTCCTCCTCTTATACTAAAAGAAAGGGAGGGACTAGCTCTATGACCCCACCTATGGGAGGGTCAGGGGAGTGGGTGGCTACACCCACTTCCCTTTGTCCAGTTTCGCGCCAGAGCAGGGGCAGGTAGCCCCTGAGCTGGTTTGAACTGGCATATGCACAGAGGAGCCTTCTGCTCCCCCAGTGCAGGACTTCAAAGCACTCTAGGAGTGCACCCACCCAGCCCCAATACACTAAACCCTGTCTTTAAGGTGGTCACACTCTCCTGTGACAGGATACCTATTGTTGGGCTTCCTCCACTGCGAGTTTCGGTCATCAGCAGGAGGGCAGCCCAGTGTCTGTGACTGGTGGCATCCATTTTGTGATGCCAGGGCTCTGCAGGATTCTACCGCGTTTCCACAGTAGGTACATGTCTATCCCTCTAGAAGGGTGGAATGCTACCCCCGCCGCCAGAACTGGCGGGGGGTAGTATTCCAAGATGTTTGACACCAAACACGACATGTTTTGATGCAGCCATTCCAAAGTTAGCATTCTACCGCGAGGATATAATGCACTTAAGAGTATATGGTTTAACCGCATCCACAAACAGCCCCAGAGAATGGACTCTGAGAGCTGCAGAGGGGCCCTGCTCAGGCAGAGGCACCCTCTGACATAGGAACCAAGCACCCTGCCCTCAGGATTGATAGGGCCTGCCTTAGGGGTGACTGATAGGTTTAAATGTGTGTGCAGGAGAGATATAGGAAACCTATATCTCAGTGAGGGGTGCTAGCACCACCTCACCCAGGCTGCAGTAGCAGGCCTGTGGTGTCAGATTTAGTCTGCTTCCCAGGGGTGGCATAATACATGCTTCAGCCCCTGGTAGGCCTGTGAAGTACTTATGCCCTTGCTACCTAAGGTACCATATACTAGGGACTCATAAGGTACCACAGTATCCAATCACTAGTGCACCTAGAGTGCACTCCAAGTCATTTAGAGAGGACAGAGAGGCTGGGGCTCTGATTAGCAGGGACCCAGCCAGACTATAGCCAGAAGCCAGTGTAAACATCAGAAAAAAAGTGGGGGCAACATAACAGGCAGATCCTACTCTCCTACAGTTTTCATGGAACATTTACATCAATTTAAAAAAACACAAATCACTCTTTAGTTCTGTGAGCAACAGAGTTGTTACTGAGGTTCACAATGCCCAACCACACAGACGTAGTAAAAAGAATAGCTGTCAATTCCATATCACTTCGGAGTAAAGTATATTTCTGTAAAACATGGAAGTGTTGGAGTAGCTGTCAGAATTAGTGAACTCCGCTCATATCTGCTAATGCTGCACAAATGTAAGCCTATTTCTGGGAGGCCAGGCTGAGGGTGAAGGAGCAGGATTCATTCCACTGACTTTTTAAATAAACAAGTGTGCCTGAAAATAACTGTGCGTAAACCTCTCTGAAATCTACTATAGGACTGTATGGATTCAATAACTTCATAGATTCATTAAGAGCATCACTACATTTACATTTGTTACTCTTACTTTCTCTTTTTTCCTTCCTTCCTTTTTCTCTTCCCTTTCATTTAATTTTAATTTCCTTTTTTCCCTTCCCCTTTTCCTTCTATTCTTTTCTTACCATTTCCTTCCTTTTCCCTACGTTTCTTCCCCTCCCTTTTTCTCCCCCTTCCCTTTACCTTCCTTCTTTTCTCCATTTGTTAATTTTTCTCTCCTTGTTTTGCTCTCTTTTCTTGCATGTCTTCTTTCTTGCTCTCTATTACTTTCCTTGTATTTTCTTTCATTTCTTTCTTGTTTTCTCCTTTTCATTTGTTGCTTGTTTCTTTCTCTCCTGTATTCCTTCTTTCCTTTCCTTCACTACTTCTTTCATGTCCTTGTCGCCTTCTTTTTTCTGTCCTCTCCCTCTTGCCTTCTTTTATTCTGTTCTTACTTCATTTCCTTGTGATGCAGCGCGTACAATAAAAACTATCCTCCTCCCAGGTTACTTATAGGTCATCCAGGGGCAAACTATATTTCTCATATCCACATGACGATGGGGCCCATAAACATCGCCTAAACACACACACAACACTCCTGGATTTCCTTTTACACCTTTATGAAATTCTGTACTCCTAGGAGAAGCATGAGAACTAAATGGAGAACACCATTTTGTGTACCGCTGGAAGAGCAAGGATATCTATTTACCTTAATTTGTCACTTTCTTTTAATTATTTCTTAAGATATTCCTGCTCATTGTTTTGTCGATGAATCATTCATTTAAGAAATTAGTTCATAGTGATTAAGACCAGCTGAATCACAATCAACCAATTACTCATGTCACAATCATTTAGGAAAATAACCACTGAGTCATTTTGGTTTTTAAAGAATCTTAAATTTTATATAATTTTAAAAGCATGAAAAGATTTAATACTTTATTCAATTATTCATTTTTAAATTCACAATTTTATTAAGCATAATCAATTTATTGCAGAAAGGAAATTTTGTCATGAAGCCAAAAACCTTAGTTACCTGCCTAGCTTCCTAATTTAGCCTAATGATTTCTAACCTAACTTTGGGATTAGAAATAGCCTGATTCTCATACTCAACTGTAAAGTTAAGACAGCAACAGCAACTTCAGCTCGTCAGCATCAGCTACCTGCAACCCGTCTCCTCTACTGCAACCACGACTCTCGAACTGCAACTCTCTGTGACTGCAACCGCGACTGACATCAACTGCCTGGAACTTCCCTGGAACTGACCCCCTCCACTAAGAGTAGGCCCTCTTATACCCCAATTCTAACTTTGCTAACTAACTGTTGCAACATTAATATCACGCTTTTCTTTCATTGGTCCATGCATGTCAGCTTATTCATTCTTTAATCAAGTTCTCTTGGATTCAAGGGTCCTTGGATCATTTCCTTTCCCATACGCTTAAACATTTCCATCCGATTCGATCAGTTCATTTGTATCTTCTTTTGACACATTCAAGAACTCCGCAGTCATTGTCCTTTCTCTTGGGCTCCTTTCCCACGGACTCTCTCCTGATCATCACGGCACACTATCAGTTCAATTAGGTCACACCAGCCTTGACCATTTCTTGCATCCTAGCCTCTCAGAGACATCACGCGGCTCCAGATTTCTTCAATCTCATCCCGTACCACGTGTCCCCTTGCGCCTGCGCACATCTTCCCACTGGCGGCCATTTTATCTCGCCACTCGGTTCTACTTTAGAAGCACTAATTTGAGGCAAATAAAACATAATTAAAATAGAGAAAAATATCCCTTTCGTTTCCCTCCCGTCTACGTACCCCAATTAGTTGTTACCTAGCAAAAAGCGACATTTAAGCTGCTCCTTACTTACCATCACTATTGTTTTTGCAACGACACATTTTATTTCTATGAAGCACAAACATGCATTTATTTTATTTAGTACGCTTTTTATTCTTACGTTATGATTAGACACACGGACATTCATTATTAGATTATTTAGCACGTACATTAGCATATTACCATTCCCACATATACAATGTTGATTAATACATTTAAACGAACATTTTTAATTAATTAATTATATAATTTGTTAGGGGTTAAATTTTTTTATTTTTACTGCTCCATCAATCCCCCTTTGGTGATTTTTAAATCACCACATAAAACCCAAGTCATACTTCTTTTCAGGCAGCATGTCTTTCATCCTTTACTTTCTGTTATTCATATCTCTGTCTCTTCTTCATCTTGCCTTTTAGTCTCTTTATACATGCTTTCTTTCATTTTCTCCAACTCAATTTCACCCATTTCTCTCTCTCTTTCTCTCATTATTCTGTTATTTCTTCTTATCTTATTCTGTCTTACTTTTCTCTTTATACATGTTATTACTATTTTCAATGTCATGGCTAACAATATCACTATAGTTGCTACTATTATAACTTTCCCTATTACTAGTTTACTCATCCTAGTTAACCAATTTGCTACTGAGGAAAACCCTCTACCAAGTTTTCCCAAAACACTTTCAACCTCCAGTGGGACTAATTCTTTGTGCAGACTTGTAATATTTGTAATATACTTCTGTATATTTTCACTGTTATCCGGAATGTAAGTACAACAATGTTGGACTTTCAACATTCCACAGACTCCACCCTCTTTTGCCAAAAGAATATCAAGGGCAAGCCGATTTTGCATCACCATAGCTCTCATGGCAACCATTTCGGTATTTACCATTAAGAACCCTCCCGCAGTATCTGTAGACAAACGATCTACTACTGTGGATAACTTCCGAATTTTAAATGCATTCAAAGATATTCCCACTGCTGGTATCAATGCTCCAAAATATCTCCTACAACTTCTGAAAAACTTTCCCTCTTTCTACGTGTAAATCTATTAATCATCTTGTATGTTCCCTTTTCTTCTCTGTCCATGTGAAAGATTTTTGGAAAGACCAGGCCTACATAGCAAGTTCCATACCAATGGTCCGGTAACCTGTAATAAGCTCTATTCCCACAAATATAATAGATACCTGGAAATATTGGATCTTTTCCACCTTTGAATCCCCAACCTCCCAGAATTTGATAATTGTCATGGCAGACACTGGAACCTACAAAGTAATTGTCATAGACTGTCTTATTTCTCCTAATGCACAACTTTCCTGTTTGCGGCCAGTCTAATGTCATTGCTGCATTTATCTTTTTCCCTTCATGATTTCCTTCCTCAAACGTCCATAAACGTTTTCCTTCCTCTTTTATTGCTTCTTTTTGAAATTTCATTCTTCTTTCCTCAACCATGTCTAGAAATACTTTTTCTTCTTTCCTTAACTCACAGGTAAGGTTGTTACTAACTATTTCTTCTAACGTTAATTTTCTATGTTCTAAAAGAATTCTCCTAAAACCTTTGCTGGTTTTACTTTGTTAAGTTCTGGCACTACAGGAATGTTTGCAAATATCTTATCTATATCAGTATAATAAGATTCTAATCTACCTGTTTTATAAAATAAACTTGCTATTACACTACATGTTATTCCATAAGTCAAAGGTAAGTGATGATAAGTCACACCTTCAGATACTGATGCAGGCAATTGCATACAAACATAACAATCTCTCACTTCCATTGTTTTTACGTACTCATACAACAACTTTGTAAAAACATTCTTTGAAAAATCTGTTACTGACCTATCCTTATGCAACTCTGCACTACTTCTTAAAACAACTTGTTCTTTAATATTAGTTTCTTTTTCTTGTTTAGTATCATTCTTTGCTTCTATCACAGCTACACTAATAGGAATTGTGATTGCTAATACTATCCATATGGTCATTAATAACCCTGTACAAAAGCAGCACATTTTGCACCATCTCTTTATAAAATCACATTTATTTCTTCTATTCTCATTATTCTCCATTTTTCTTTTTCTATTTGTTAAATTTTCAGAAAATTGTGTCACTACACCTCAAAATGACTTAGACGCCACTCTGCTTTCAAAAAGTCTTTGCTTGGTACTTTCTTTAATTCTCTCCAGAATTCTTTCGTTGTCACATCCGGTGATTTGTCACATCCAGTAAAATTGTCACGTCCGGCAGAAGCACTTTAAGTCTTCACTTCAGTCCTTTTGTTGCATCTCACCTTTTCCCATCCGACTTCTCAGTCTCTGGTTTCCGTGAGTGTTTTCTTCTTCTCCTTTGTAATCTGTTAGTGCAATATACAGCCACTCAGGTGACTTAAATTTTGAATTTATTTTCCTTGTCCTTTTGGACTTTTGTAATCTTTTTCCACTGGGTTTTTCTTGTCCCTTTTGACTTGTTACTTCATTTACTTGTTCAGCATCTTCATCTTCTGCTCTTATTATTCTATATCTCAATTTTCTTACATAGCTGTTGGGCCAATTATCTCCTTTTCTTGGCCTTTTTACCTCACCCTCTCTTTCTTCTCTTTCCGACCTCCAATTTCTTTTTCTTGATTCAGTCTTTGCTTTTTCCTCTCCTCCACTTTCTTCTGTTTCTGTTTCAACTGTCTCACTATTGTCTCTTATTTTGTAACTTATAATCTCGTCATCTCCTACTGGTGGATCTGTCTTTTCCTTTTCGTTTTCCCTTATCACTGTCCCTCCTCGGGGTTCTTCCGATTTCGTGTTTTCCTCCTTACCTGCTTCTAAATTTCCCTGTTCTCCTGTTTTTCTATCTATCCCTATTGCTCCTCGGGGTTCTTCTCGATTTTCTAACTTTTTGTGTACTTCTTTCCCTACTTCACCTATTAATATTGTTTCTGAATGATTTCCACCATAACTTGTACTTGGTTGTTCATCTAACTCAATTTCTTGCTCAGTTTCTTCTCTAATTGGTTTATAACCCCAAGTTCTCTTTCGGAATTCTTCCCAATTTGCAGCTGAATCATCAGATCCTGAAGTTGTGTCAGATATTTCCAGATGTCGACTTACAGGTCGATCTTCAAGTTCTGGAACTTCTGAATTTCTTTCTTCTTCTTCTTCTTGTTCCTCTTCTTCTCTAGAGGTGTTTTCCGTTGGGGTCTCCAGATGTCGACTTTCAGGTCGATCTTCAAGTTCTGGCACCCTTTCTTTTATCTTGGTTGTTCCCGCCGTTAAACTTTTATCCCACACTTCCAGACGCCGACTCACATGTCGATCTGTAGGTTCTGGAATTCTCATTGTGTGGCTGGCATGAACCCAGTTCTTTACTCCTGCACACTTGACAGCAGTCGTTGTTACTAGGATTACCTGTCTTGGCTCATCCCAACGCGGAACTAGACAGTTTCTTCTCCTGTGGACTTTAATACGGACCCAGTCTCCTGGATTCAAGTCGTGGGCTGGTTTTCTTTCAAGAGTGGTCGCATCCGATCCAACCTGATGAAACACAGAACGCACCACATCAGCCAGTCCTTTGCAATAATCCAGTATTAGATCATCAGTTATTGTCAATAACTTGTTGACTGGTACGTGGGCTTGTCTCATTGCTCGTCCCATGATCATTTCATGAGGACTGAGTCCCGTTTTCTTTTCAGGGATGCTTCTGATGGTCATCAGAACAAGAGGCAGTGCATCTGGCCATTTGAGTCCTGTAGCTTGACACATCTTTCCTAATCTGTTTTTAATTGTTCCATTTATCTGCTCTACTACCCCAGAAGCTTCGGGTCTGTAAGCACAATGTAGTTTTTGTTTAATACTCAATGCTTCACAAATCAATTGAATCAACTCATTTTGAAAATGTGTTCCTCTATCTGTCTCAACTGTGACTGGAAAACCATACCTCGGAATGAACTCTCGTAGCATAAGTTTTGCCACTGTTGTTCCATCATTCCTTCTTGTGGGGTATGCCTCCACCCAACGAGAGAACAAACAGACGACCACCAGAACATATCTTAATCTGTTACTAGGGGCATCTCAATAAAATCCATCTGTATCCTTGTGAATGGACCTCCTTCTCGTCCTATTGTTCCTAGACTCACTACTGTCTTTCTTCCTGGGTTAAATTGTTGACAAATAAGACATCTTTGACAAAGACTTTCAGCAATGGCTCTGAATTTTGGATTATACCAAGTTTGTCTAAAAAGTCTGATCATTGCATCTCTCCCAATATGAGCTTGTCCATGGTACATCCGTGCCATGTCTGCAATCATGCTATCAGGCATAACTGGTCTTTCATCTCTGTATACCCACACTCCATTATCTTCCTGTCTTCTACATCCTGCTTTAATCCAGTAATCCTTTTCCTCATCTCTTGCTGTTTCTTGTAACTGCCTTACTTCATCCCACGTTTCGACTGCATTAGTGAAAAGCAAAGGACAAGAGACATGCTCCCTTTCTCTATTTCTGTTCAGGGACGCCATGTTTTCCGCACAATATCTAGCGATCTCGTCAGCATAATTATTGCCAACCGCTATGTAATCTTCGTTTTTCTTATGCGCCTTGCACTTCACTACAGCTATTTGTTTAGGCAGCTGTATCGCCTCAAGCAGTTTTTTAACATAATCTCCATTTCTGATAGGTGTTCCTGCAGATGTCAAAAATCCTCTTTGTGACCAAATCTGGCCAAAATCATGTACGATGCCGAAACCATATTGGCTATCGGTCACAATCGTGATTCGTACATTTTTCCCCAATTTACATGCTTGAATCAAAGCAATTAGTTCCGCAACTTGGGCAGACCTAACTCCTTTCAGACAAGACGCTTCCATTACAGTTGCCACTGTGCATACTGCATAAGCTGCGCTTAACACTCCTTCCTTTGTGCGTAAACATGAACCATCTACAAACATGACATAATCGGATTCCTTTAACGGTTCATCTTTTATGTCAGCTCTTGGTTTTGTGCAATATTCCAGCACATTCAGACAATCATGATCTACTTCATCTTGTTCAATTATACTCTCTTCATCTGGCAATGAAGTCGAAGGATTTACATTTATGCATCTATCTATGGTCACATTTTCTGCGCTCAAGATGACTTTTTCGTACTTAGTCAGCCGACTATGTGTCATGTACTGTGTTTTTGTTCTTGTCAAAAGAATTTCTACTGAATGGGGAACATATACTCTCAGTGGATACCCCATCACTATACCTTCACTTTGTTCCAGACTTACACAAGTAGCAGCAACTGCTTTCAAACATCCAGGCAATGCTTTTGCTATAGGATCTAAAACAGCTGAAAAGTAAGCTATAGGCCTCTTCATGGTGCCATGTTTTTGTACCAGTACTGAAAATGCACATCCATCTCTTTCACTGCAGTATAACTCAAAATCTTTCTCATAATCAGGCATGCCTAATGCAGGGGCCTCACACAGTTTCTTTTTCAATTCTTTGAAAGATTTCATTTCTTCCTTGTTTAACTCAAAAGGGTCTTTTACATCTTTCTTTGTCAATTTTTGTAATGGTTTTGCAATCAAAGAAAATCCACTTATCCATTGTCGACAATATCCAACCATTCCCAAAAACATTCTTACCTCTCTTTGAGTCATTGGTGCTCTCATTCCTTGAATCATTCTTACTCTTTCTGTCGCTATTTTCCGCACTCCTTTCTCAATTTTATGTCCTAAATACTGGACTTCTTTCTGACAAAACTGTAATTTTGAAGGGGACACCTTATGTCCTCTTTTCTCCAAATGGTTCAGTAAAGCAATTGTGTCACTTACACATGCCTCTTTGGTTTTCGATGCCACCAATAGGTCATCGATATACTGCACCATTACTGATTTTTCTGGCATTTTTAAATCTTCCAGAGATTTCTTTAGAATCTGATTAAAAATTGAGGGGCTCTCTGTATACCCCTGAGGAATTCGGCACCATGCCAAAATACGCTCTCCAAAACGGAATGCAAATAATGGCTGGCTATCTGGATGCAAAGGAATAGAGAAAAATGCATGACACAAATCTATCACAGTGTACCACTCAGCTTCATGCGGAATTTGATATAGAATCACTGCAGGGTTTGGCACTATTGGACAGCATGGTACAACTATTTTGTTGATCTTTCTCAAATCCTGTACTATTCTGTATGTTCCATTTGGCTTTTTCAGTCCCATAATAGGTGAATTACATGGACTGCTCATGATTTCTTTCAGAATTCCCTGTTCAATCATCTTATTTATCACAGGAGTTATTCCTTCAATTATTTCTGGAGTTAATTTGTACTGTGGCGTGTTTGGATAACTTATCCCTTCTTTCACTGTCACTTTTACCGGATCAACTTCTCTCATTAATCCAATGTCTTCTCCTGTAAAATCCCACACTCTTTCTTTCACTGCACTTTTTAATTCTTCTGGAAGTTTTTCTGCATCAAATGCAGGAAACAATCCATTCATTTCAGGTTCCTGATTCATCAAAGTTACTTTATACAAAGCATCTTCGTCTGAAGTCTGAAAACCAATTCCATCTGGTGTACAATAAATTGTGCAATTCATTTTACACAAGAGGTCACGACCTAGAAGATTTACAGGACTACAATCGCACACTACAAATTTATGCATTTTCCTAAAAGAACCAATTTTTACTTCTACCAGTTCAGTAAGTGGGGTTTTAATCTGCTGATTGGCAACTCCTACCACTTGGATGCATTCACCTGAGAGAGGAAGGTTCGGAATTTCCACTGACCTAACAGTAGAACGGGTAGCTCCAGTATCGACAAGGAATGTTACGTTTGCTCCATTCACTTCTCCATCCACAAAGGGACCAGACTGATCTACCTCTAGAGTTGCGCCAAGCACGCACTCTTTCCCCTCTCTTGCGCACCGTCAGAAACTTTCATCCGGGTCATCCTCACTCTGATGCAACCAATACTGGGAAATGTTAGCTGCTCTCGGCAACTGTGTTACCTGCTCTCCTCCGTAGAATCCTGTTTCTGTACTGTATCTTTGCTGGTTAACAGTGTTGGGAAGTGGTGGTTGTGGCACCTGACTTTGTTGAACAACTACCTCATTCTGCACCTGTGGAGTTAATGATTGATGTTCCGGATTAGGTTTAGGTGGGAACTTACACTCATTTCTCCAATGCCCCAATTTTCCGCAATTATGACATGGCCATTTCTTCTTTGCCTCTTCTAGACTCACTTGTCCTTTTCCTTTACCTATATTTGGTCGCATCTTATTTTGTCCTGATTCGTTTCCATTATTATTATCCAATTGAGCTTCTTGTTTTTCTGCCACTTTCACTTGTGCCCACATTGCTTTTTCTTTCAACTTACGCTGTTTACTCTCTATTTCATCACTACAATACTTAGCATACCTCAGCACCTCATCTACACTTGCATTCTGCCAGTTTATCATATGTTGCTTAATCATATCACTTATTTCTTGTTTCAAGCCAAATACAAATCGGTATACAAAATGACTCATATCCTTCTCACTTAATTCCTCATAACCACTATACTGTTTGAAAACCAACAACAATCGCTCATAATATGCATGTACACTCTCCTTGCTTTCCTGTGTAGTTCTATCAATCTTAACCCAATCTGTCTCTTTTGGAGGAATCTTATTTTTCAAAAAGGTAATCACCTTATCATATTTCTTCATCACATCTGGTCCTGGAGCTCCTGTCTTAGGATCTCTTGGATATTCTGTAGTTGGCCAGTCAACTGTAATCTTACATTCTGACCACAGATCCGTTGGTACTACTATGTCAAACAATCCATCCAAATCTATCCACAACACTTTCGAGACCTTTACAAACCTTTCTACCTGTCGGTACCACTCAACTGGCTTTTCTCTTAACTTTGGAAAGTCATTTGTAAATGACAGGATGTCCTGCCTAGTCCAGGGAACATGCACATAACTACCACCTGGAGTTTCTCTCATAGGGTACTCTTTAACAACATGTTCCTTTTCTGTTATCATAAAAGCCAATGAACCTTTGTCTACAGTTTTCTCATTCTTCTTTGTCCATCTAACCTTCCATCTGTCCACATCACCCCATTTTCTCAACAAAACAATCAACTCTTTTATCTGTGTCAGCCTTCCTGCTGTATTCAAATTTTCAATATCTTTTTCACAAAAATCTACTCTGTATGGTTTCTGCAACGTTTTTACTTTTGCAAAATCTATTCCAATCTCACCGGCCACTTCTTCTAGTTTGTCATGTAAATTCTTTGCCCTCCATGTTATACTTTTGCACAGAAACATTATTTCATCATCCTGATAATTCTTTATCTTTTCTGTACCAATCGTTCCTAGAATTAATTCTTCCATGTCAATCTTCAATCTGATAACATCTAATGGTTTTTCTTCCGTTTCTTTTATTTTAAAAGCTTTTATCCACTCATTTAACTCATCAGGAGTCGGACCTATAGGAGTACTATTTATTTCTGTCCAATTTCCACTCTTTTCAGGTGTCACTGTTGCAGATTCAGTTACCATAGGCATTTTCCTACCGCTACACTCATTCACTGTCAAATTTTCAGGTGGACTTGGTCTGTAAACACTAGTCAAATTGCTCGTACCTGGACTTGTTTCTATTCTTTCCTTTTCTCTTTGGAATTGCGAACTCAAGGGAATCACCAAAGATCGTTCATCAATTTTCTGATTCTCGAAAACTGGTATTACTGGACCTATTGTTACGGGTACGGTAACTGCTTCCATATTCTTTGTTAATTCTCTAATTTTCTCAGTTAGTTCTTTTGTTGTCCTTGCCAATTCTCTTGCACTATCATTTTCTATTCCCTCAATTTGGGAAGTTCTTATTTGTTCTTGTGACCTATTTATTTCTTGTCTTTTTTCTGGGCTTTCATTTCGCATAGCTTCCATTGGTGGCGCATTTGGTGTCACCACTGTAGAATTCTGCTGATACGGAGGTGGATTTTTATTTAATATGTCTTCCAGCAACTCGTCATCCGTTTCGCTCTCATGCATATACTTTTCTCTCTCTAAATGTTTCTTTTTCTCAGTCCGTTTTTTCTTAGTCCCTTCCTCAACTGTAAAAGCTGGAAACAAACCTCCTGTCATGTTAGCACATCTCCATCGTTTTATTCTGTCCTCATGATTCATTCCCCACATTCTTCCGGGCACGAACTCATAACCTTTCATACCTCTGAATCTTTCTTTCTCGTACATCTCATCTTCCCATTCTGTTAAAGCCTCAAACTGTGTCGGTCTAGGTCTAGGTTCCAATTTAAGCATCTTTTCTTTTAAATTCCGTAAAATCGCTACATTAAAAGAACCATTTTCAGGAAAAGCCAATGCTCCATCATTCTTTGTATATTTTACCCAATTATCCAACCATATGCACGTATGATATCCATATTTCAGCATCATATGTGAAGCTGCTGATTTCGGCGGAGGAATTACTTGTCCCTCTCTAGTCACAACCTTTTTGTCTTTCTTAAAGAAATTCTTTAATTTCGTTGTCCATGACGTTCTCTCCCTTTCATACTCGTAATATGGCATGTTTTCTATTTGTTTTCTCTTTACTCTAACGCTGTTTCTGTGTACGGAACTTCGTCCAATTACAGCGCGATTCACACTAACGTACCAATCAGAACAATTTCCACCGTCCGCGAACCAACCAATCCTAGCGCGGCACTTTTCTACGTCACTCCTGCTCTGTATTCACGTGACTAGTGCACTAACCAATCCTAGCGCGGCACTTTTTCACGTCACTTCTACTCTTTACCCCTCCTTTACAAAATTTATCGGCAATTTTTCTTTTTTACAGTTTTCTTCGTTAGTTACAACAAATAAACAATTCCATAGTCTGATTCGCTAAACAAAGTGACAGCTTTGTCCTTTTACACAAGAATCCTGTTTTTCCAGTAGGCAGCGCTTACCTCTACCCTACCACAGAATTATTTACTTTCGCCGATAAAGTAGCACTTCCCTCTACCTTACCCTTCTTTCAAACAAACAATTTACTCGTTTCTCTGGGGATAAGACACATGTGGAGACTAGGCTCCTGAGAATTAAGGCCAAAGTTTCACAAGCAAACGTGATTTGCTATTTCATTTACACACTTTTCACACCGAAAACCCTAACATAACACAACCTGTGTTATAACCAAAATGAATTCAGACCATGTACCAAATTCCATGTGACTTCTCTTGCCACACGTGTTCCACTTCCTACATCCCAGAAGCGTGAAAACTTACATATAACATAACGCGACTCAACATATAGTGTTAGTCATCAAATAATCAATAATCAATAAACAATAATCACTAAACTAATCTATAGAAAACCATAACTCTGCTACCAAGAAATTCGATCAGTTCATTTGTATCTTCTTTTGACACATTCAAGAACTCCGCAGTCATTGTCCTTTCTCTTGGGCTCCTTTCCCACGGACTCTCTCCTGATCATCACGGCACACTATCAGTTCAATTAGGTCACACCAGCCTTGACCATTTCTTGCATCCTAGCCTCTCAGAGACATCACGCGGCTCCAGATTTCTTCAATCTCATCCCGTACCACGTGTCCCCTTGCGCCTGCGCACATCTTCCCACTGGCGGCCATTTTATCTCGCCACTCGGTTCTACTTTAGAAGCACTAATTTGAGGCAAATAAAACATAATTAAAATAGAGAAAAATATCCCTTTCGTTTCCCTCCCGTCTACGTACCCCAATTAGTTGTTACCTAGCAAAAAGCGACATTTAAGCTGCTCCTTACTTACCATCACTATTGTTTTTGCAACGACACATTTTATTTCTATGAAGCACAAACATGCATTTATTTTATTTAGTACGCTTTTTATTCTTACGTTATGATTAGACACACGGACATTCATTATTAGATTATTTAGCACGTACATTAGCATATTACCATTCCCACATATACAATGTTGATTAATACATTTAAATGAACATTTTTAATTAATTAATTATATAATTTGTTAGGGGTTAAATTTTTTTATTTTTACTGCTCCATCACTTGTCTGTCTCACCTTCTTTCCTTCCCTTCTCCTATTTGGTTCTTCTTTCTTTTTCTCCATACTTCATTCCTTCTTTCCGTCCATTTTCTGTCTCTCCTTCATTTTTTACTTTCTTTCTTCCTTTTTTCTCTTCCTTCTCTACAGTTACTTTTCTCTGTTTCTTCATTTCTTTGTCATCTCCATGTCTCCCTTCTCTCCTTGATTCACACTTTCCTTCTTTCACTTCCTCCTTCTTTGTTCCTTTTCTCGTGTCATACATTCCCAACACCCCAAGTAAATACATCCAAACGAGGGTGTCAAATGCCTTCTCAAGGTCAAAAGATATACAGGCAGAGTTGGGCCACACCAAATGTTGGTGTTGGATATGCAGTTTATACCTTTCAGTAGGGAGGACAGGACCCAGGCGGTCCTCGCTGTGCATTCTGCCGGGTCAGGGAGGCCACTCCGCCACCATTCAGGCCTGGGCCTGACTTTATGAATCGAATACTCACAGTGCTCTAGGCTTGCCACGCACCTAGTTTATTAAGGCTGGGGTTCTATCCAGGCCCGGCTCCAGGAACTTTTATTTGGGTGGGCCAAGGGTGCATTCGGGTGGGCCACTGCGGGCCCGATTTGTCGCTTATATGTCTAGCCAGGCCAGCTTCTGGGCCCTCCTTTATCTCTCCTTAGTCTTACAAGGCCCAGTAAAACGCACTCTTTTCCAAATCTCTTTCTAAATGTTATCACTCTCAAAAAGTGGTTTTTTTCCCATGTAATGTCCCTTTGATGGGAAGAGGAGGTTTCTAAGGTGGGAGTATCAGGCAAGTGACACTACTCGGGCACCCTCTGTGCGAGCCTTCAGGGAGAATCCCTCTTCATTACTTCCTCCACCTCACCCATGACTCTGCAGCGCACTCCTTACAGGCTTGATTATCCACTTTTCTACCACCCCTCTCCAGTGCATCTTATCTCGCACTCCCTTACAGGCTTGATTATCCACTTTTCTACCACCCCTCTCCAGTGCATCTTATCTCACAGCTGACCTTGGGCCCCAGCCCCATATCAGCCACCATCCGGTTCCACTTTCATTATTCCCGGTAAAAAACATTAGTAAAATCACCTTCAAACTTGAAACATTGAATATAGCAGTAAATGTAATTAGCATGCACTTTAAAGTATGCTCCACAGTTGTCCTAATCACCCGACTGTTAATTAAATAAACGAAAACAGAAAGGCCATGACAGGGCAGGCTTTAGTGCTGGTGCAAAAGTCTTTTTTGGGGCCCCACCAATGACCTCTTTTTCCGTAGATACCTTTACTACCAGCCTCCAACAGTGCCCTTCATCTCTCCGTAGCCCCTCCCCCTCATGACCTCCTCTTCAGACTCCCTCACTACCACCCTCCACCAGTGTCGCTCATCTCTCCGTAGATGCCCCCCACCCCATGACCTCCTCCTCGGATTCCCTCACTGCCACCCTCCACTAGTGCCCCTCATTCTCCGTAGCTCTTCCCCACCCCATGACCTCCTCGGCTTCCCTCACTGCCACCCTCCACTAGTGCCCCTCATCTCTCCGTAGTTCCCCCCCACCCCATGACCTCCTCCTCGGATTCCCTCACTGCCACCCTCCACTAGTGCCCCTCATTCTCCGTAGCTCTCCCCCACCCCATGACCTCCTCCTCAGCTTCCCTCACTGCCACCCTCCACTAGTGCCCCTCATCTCTCCGTAGTTCCCCCCCACCCCATGACCTCCTCCTCGGATTCCCTCACTGCCACCCTCCACTTGTGCCCCTCATCTCTCCGTAGCTCCACCCCATGACCTCCTCCCCGCATTCCCTCACTGCCACCCTCCACTAGTGACCCTCATCTCCCTGTAGTTCGCCCCCCCACCCCATGACCTCCTCCTCGGCTTCCCTCACTGCCACCCTCCACCAGTTCTCATCGCTCCATAGCCCCTCACCCCATGACCTCCTCCTCGGCTTCCCTCACTGCCACCCTCCACTAGTGCCCCTCATCTCTCCATTGCCCCTCTCTCATATGCATTTCATTTGTTGTATAGCGCTACTCATATCAGAGTAGGGTGTCACAGTACTTTACATCACGCACACATTATACAGAGACAATAAAATCAGTCTACGGGGAATGTCACATAAGTCAATGAGGATTACAAGGTATAGGAATCACATGTCATCCATACTGGTGGGCAATATATTTTATGAGGGTTTGGTCTGGAGAAGCACAAACTCAGGATTTAAAGAGTACTCCATTGGTTGGGGGCTGGCTTTACTGATAAAAATGTATAACTGCCCAAACAAACTCTTTTTAGCAACATTAGAATAATGAAAGACTGGAGAAGTTCTAACTATATCACAACACAAAAAGCGAAGTTTGCATGCAGCTCTTTGATGACAGTTCATAGGTCACTGTCCTATTTTAGGATTGTAACTTCTGAACTGCAAGTAACACAAGGATTTCTGTGACAAAGGCAGTAACCCACTGAGCTATCCACATAAAATTCAGTTTATCTGCATTTAAAAACTACCAACAGACAAATGATTGCTCTCCAGCAGGATCATAAATCACCAGTTATCTGAACTTTTTTATTGTTGTACATCGGTGGCAGATTCACTGTGAGGGCCAAGGTTCATGTTTGGGTGGGCCAGGCTCATGTTTGGGTGGGCCTGGCCCACCCGGCCCACCCGCTAGAACCGGGCCTGGTTCTATCATTGTTCTGTACAGATGGAAGCTGCGTCGGCGTGTAGCGAGGAAGTCGGGACCTCTTCTGCGCCCATTAGCAGCTGCCACTCAGCCAACCCCCTCACCCCCACAGCAAAACAGCGGTCTCTTTACTTCACCGGTCGCCTCCCTAGCAGCCGCCAGAGGGAGCTTGCGCTGCACAGAGATGCACTCAGTTCGGAGCAAACTTCAGCTAGGCCGCCCTCAGAGCACAACACCCAAGTCACAAGATGGTCATCCAATAATGTGCGGGAGACGGTGCTCCCCACTATGACTGAGTAAGTGGGAGGTTGAAGGAAGCCCTGTCTTACTGCCACTCTTCAAGCCCAATGGGCATCTCCGGCACTCAGCTCCATTATGCAGAGAGTTCTTCTCGCCAACATTTTGCCACTTCACAAGAGAGGGCAGAAATTACAACACCGATCAGTGCCTAGAATTTAACTCTGTCATCTGTCCTGCAAATTTTCTATATGTTTAGGAGAGAGCACATGGGCTCCCTGCATGGATGGTGCTGGATAGACTCGGCTCTGATCGAGAGCTATCTTCGTTCATGTCCGCCATCTTTGGCAGCTAGCCAGGCACCCCAGGAAATAACAGTTTCTTAGTTAATTTTACTCACATCTCTTATGCAGTTTATCTGAAAATAACAGATACTTCCATTCTGTTGTCTCTTAAGATTAGGAATTTTGAAACTTCAGACACACAGATTTCACATAATGACCCAAGTAAATGTAAACAGCAACATGCTCTAATACAGGCAATCATGCTGAGAATATAATTAGAATAAGATAACAATGATCCAAAGACCAATTGTACCCAGTGTACCATTCATTGCACAAAAAAGTTAATTATAGTGTATGGCATTAATTAGCCATAGTATATTTATTTCAACGTCCATGTCATTAATCTTTAAACTATGAAGACTTGTCTACCACTAGTTTACCAGTCAATTTCCAGGGGTATGCAGAGCGCAAGGCAAAAATATTACATTTAGGTCACTAATGCACACTTCCAGAGAATTTCTAATATGAAAGTAGAAACAAGGCCTTTCACTCCTGCACACCAAGAAACTAATAGTAGTGCATCTATCAAAAACCTAGCTCATATTTCATAACATCGAAAAGTCTTGAAGTGAAGTCAAGGTGAAATTCTAATCTGACAAATAGTCTGTGATTTTAGGCTTGCAGCATTCTAGTTCCTCCATTCACTCATCACTATGTTAATTTCAGAACAGATGGAGTCATTCACAAGTCTATGGAGAACGGAGTGGAAATATTAGTTGGTAAGGGATCCATGTGATGCAAAAGAAGCTAAGACCAGATCATGTCTTGCTTAAGTGGAGTCCTCTTCATAAAATAGAACCTTATGATTGAAGTTAACTAGTTCACAAAGAACCATATGAGAAAAAACATCCTGGAAGTGTCCCATGAACAGAAAGAAAAAGAAATTCAGTAGTTATAAATCTCAAGATATTTGTGAATCAAGGTGATCACAAAATTAAAGATAAATGACTTCTATTGCTACAGTGCTACTAGTTAAAACAACTATACAATAAATAGTAATCAATAGCTTTCTTAACATTACCATAGGTAGCTAACCATGCTACAAGGTGATACCTTTTGGCAGAGCATTGCCCTTTCATCAATTTACTTTAACATTAGAGATTGTAGGACCCTATATGCCAGGTTGCTGCAGCATAAGTTAATAAAAGGGGAAGACAGAGCCTTCATGGAAAGAATGGCCCGAAGAGATCACACTGCCTTCACTTCATGGACTGTGTTGGTGACCATCTCAAGAGGCAGGTTGTTCCTGAAACTTCACAGTTTTTCTGTCCTCAACAACAAAACATTCTACGGCCAGGCACAAATGCACTCAGTGTTATTTCCTCTTGGAGATGTATCCTGGTTCTATTCACATAGGTTGTGTGCTCAACTTCAGCAGCACACATGTTAACCGCATAGCACAGGAATAAAACTTACTTCTCTCCACCATTCCATAACACAGGATGGCCTGTCTGAGATATACAAAAATTGGCCCAAGTGGGCAGTGTTATGCAAAAATGGAAGGGTTGTCATTGAAGAATGGACAAGGTATTGCTACACTTTGACCATCACAAGTCACAGAGGTGGTTGGGTCAGTTTTTAGCCTGTTGTGTCTGGCTGAATACATGGTGCGCAGGAGGCAGGATAGTGCTCCTTTGTTGGTTAGTAAATTGATTATGTAGTCAGTCATGGTTGGAGATGAGTGGAAGTTGAGGCAGAGGACCGATAGTTATGACTGCTGTAACCCATTAAAGAGTAAAATGAGTTTTCTATCCATTGGTCTTTCTGAATTCATTCTATTAGCCTGATGTTATGCAATGCATACAAACTTTGCTTTAACCTATGGCTCTTTTTTATCCCACCTATTCTCCAAAACCAATAATTAAACTGCCTGTCTCTTTTGTAGGCTTCCATCTAAATACCCTTTGTATATAACATGCCAATCTCTCTTGTTATAACATCCAATTCTAGATACACTTAATTTTTTAATCTAAAACTTTCCCCTTCAGCCTTGGTCCCCAACAGACCCCTGATGAGCAGGAGTGAGATTAAATCAACTCTGATCTCGATTAAGTCTGGCTCACTGCATGACTTATGACCAAAACCTATCCTCAAATGCCTCCTGCCCATTATTGGTCCTTCTCTCCAAAAAACCATCACCTACATGAATTCTTGTGTGGTGCTTGATGCGATCAAGAAGGCGGGTGCACATAGTATTACTGCAATTATTGTACTTATTGGTTGTTGTAGGAAAGTAGGATCTACTTCTATGGTTACCCCCACTTTTTGCCTGGTGCTAAGCTGTATTTTGACTGGTCTGACTAGGATCCTGTTAATCAGGACCCCAGTCTATCTGCTTTCTCCCTAAATTGTTGTGTTGAGTACTTGGGTACACTGCAGATTGGATACTGGGGTACCCTTATCAGTCCCTGGTATATGGTACTAAGGTACCCAGGGCATAGGTACCCCAGGGGTCTCCCATGGGCTGAAGCATGCATTATGCCACCCATGGGAGACCATGCAAAATGGATCTACAGGCCTCCCATCGCAGCCTGTGTAAGTTGGTGCTTGCGCCACCTACTTAAGATATAGGTTTACTATATCTAAGGGTCACTGCACTTAAAAACTATGTCACCCCTATAGCAGGTCTTTGCAATCCTGAAGGCAGGGTGCTTGGTTCTAAGTGAGAGGGTGCCCCTGCATGAGCAGGACACCCCTGCAGCCTACGGAGTCCATTCTCCCGGGTTGTCAGTGAAGCAGCCATATACTATATAGAGTGGCACCGCATAATTACACAATGACCATCTCAAAAACAGCTGCAACTAATCCTATCATGTTTGGTATCAAACATGATGGAATCATACCCCCACACCGTGAACGGTGTGGGAGGTATGATTCCAAGCACTGGAAGAGTCCTCCGTTAGGCTCTCAGTGTTCCCGGTACCAGTCTTCTAGACCCGGACAGCATGGGTTAAAATAGAGGGCCCCAGCCGGGATGTCACTTTACTGAAAAAGCACAACGTGAGCAGGTACCAGGAGAAGCAGACACCGTGAGACTCAAAGGTGAGTGCAGCTAGTATGGGGATATTATATCCCTATGCGTATGGGCAAAAAATGAGGTTTACGATAGTGTATGGCCGCTTGTACTGCCTACAACCGGAAAATCTAAAACGGGTCAATTTCTCACTTTACGTATGAGCATAGAAAGAGGGCCCCGGTGGTTTACAGCTGCCCGAACCGCCTAAAACTGAAATATTTAAAAATAAACATACGATGATAGTTAGATGCACAATGCGGTACAATGAAAAAATGGGTTAGAATCACTTTACCACATTGGATGGAACTACGTGAGTTGGTCTCACTCAAACCCTTAAAAATAGCCTCAGGAGTACAGCATGTAGACATACAAAGTGGCTGATGGTACTAATAATCATGGTGTAACATAGGGTGGGACAACAAGAGTGTTGTCAACCTCATTGAAGACTAAAAAATGTGGTACAATATCATAGTATGTAGGTGCTCTTTGGGATGATAGCAGTGATAGGTTTTAATCATCTTACAATATTGGATGGAATGTATATGTATAACGATATAATCACTATAACTGAGATATCTATCTGGTTATGTGCAGCTACGGGTAGGCGATCCAGGTGCCGAAATACAGGAAATATACAAAAAAAAACGAGGTGAGATTTATTACTACTATATAGGACTATAAATGTTTGACGATCTCCTATTGGGGGATATATGGATATATATATATATATATATATATATATATATATATATATATATATATATATATATGGAGATATATATATATATATATGGATATATATATATATATATATATATATATATATATATATATATATATATATATAAAACTTTTTTTAAATTCCAGAAACCGAGATGTGTTCCGGTTCTTACTACATGCAAAAATATAAAAGTGATCCTCTGTAGCAGAAATCACTTTACGAGGTGAGAACAGGGAATACGAACTAAAGATTAGAGATGTAATTTAAATCTTAAGCATATTAATAATGGAGGGGCAATTACAGGTTGTATTTCTCTTACAATATAGGAATAAAAGGGACTTTTTAATCATTTTTTGAAGCCCTGGCAGACATCTCAAATTTACTACTACCCTAGATTGGATAAAATTCCAGAAAAGGTAACCGGAATTAGCCTTATTAATAATTTTGTCTAAGGCAACATAATAAGGGTACATGTTTAAAAAAATGTTTCTTTACTAGTCATCGCTGGAACTACATTGATTTGTTCCGATTGATCTGGTGATATCATCTCCCGAGTGCAGTTGCTCCAGTGAGTAATATAGTTGGTTGATTGATGAATGGTATTGTAGGAATGGTCTCGCAGGAAAGCGAAGAGCTTCATGGTGGGATGATTGGAGCACTTATATGCAAAAATGTATGTTAATCGCTTGTGGTGTTGCATCACTGTATTGTATAAGAAGTTTTAAATCTGGCGATGATGATCTTATATTGTAGAAGTGGTATGCGTAGATATATATATATATATATATATATATATTTGTCTTTTATAGGTGTAAATACTGATCGATACAAGATCCGTCTTGATAAGGAGAAATTAGTTTTTGTCCTGAAGAAGGTGGCACTATTGCACTTTCACCACCGAAACGCGTCGACGCCCAGTTGTTTCTGGTGTTAAATTTGGCAAAGTCAGCAATCTATTGGAGACTGGGAATGTATACCTATGCTTTGTGCTGTCTATGATGTGTCCAAATTAACACATATAAGACAAATTGAAGTGTCTAAAATGAATTCTCCTTTTTTAAAGTTTTATTGAGTACTTAACGTATTTTAAAGTTTTTATGTAATTGTCTAGGGAAAGATTAGGAAAAAAAAACCTTTTTTGTATAAATTGTGTACTGATTAAAGCAGAGTTTTTTATATATATGTCTATTTGTGTAAATATAAGTGCTATAAACATCCTGATTGGAATGTAAAATGAATGTAGTGTGAATGTGGCCTTAAGTTTAGTTTAATTCATCGGCAAGCAGTTGCACCAAAGGGAACACTCATTTTTAACCTTTAAAGTTACTGGGAGCTCTATCCCTTTGGGCGTCAGAGCCCCCTCTCCTTGATTTCAAGGTGTCAGTGAAGCAGCCATATACTATATAGAGGGGCACCGCATAATTACACAATGACCATCTCAAAAACAGCTGCAACTAATCCTATCATGTTTGGTATCAAACATGATGGAATCATACCCCCACACCGTGAACAGTGTGGGAGGTATGATTCCAAGCACTGGAAGAGTCCTCCGTTAGGCTCTCAGTGTTCCCGGTACCAGTCTTCTAAACCCGGACAGCACAAAATGGTTGCTGCTGACCAGAGACACATTTCTGCCCCCCTACTGCTGAGCCAAGCTCGAGCAGAGGAAGGTGGAACACTAGGCATCCTGTCACAGGGAGGTGTGACCACCTCCCAGAAAGGATTTAGTGTATTGGGACCGGGTGGGTGCGCTTGCCAGCACCAGAAAGTCTGCATGAGGGGCACACTTGGTGTCCCTGTGCTTAGTCCAGTTCAAACCAGTTCTGTGAGCTGTTGGCTGCTCTGGCGCAAAACTTGTTTCCGGTTGAGGGAAGACATGGCTTGGCAGTTCGGGCTGGACTGTTCCCATGAGGCATAGGGTCAGACTGATTTGCATATGGCCATGTCTGAACTGGGGTGGCGGAGTGAGCTAAAGAATGATGATGGATTAAACCCAGATCAGTTGACTGGGGGTGAGTGCTTGCAATGTTCAACACTCCGTCCATCATCCCCTTTGGTTTTGCTATGTTCGCCCTAAGTTGACAGGGTATGCCCAGACGTGGGTCCCTTGCTCACTTTGCCACTGGATTCAAGATAGCCTGGCTGATGACGGCTGTAAGCCAGAAACCGGTCCCAGGATGCTTGTTTCCGGTCCAGGGAAGACATGGCTTGGCAGTTCGGGCTGGACTGTTCCCATGAGGCACAGGGTCAGACTGATTTGCATTTGGCCATGTCTGAACTGGGGTGGCGGAGTGAGCTAAAGAATGATGATGGATTAAACCCAGATCAGTTGACTGGGGGTGAGTGCTTGCAATGTTCAACACTCCGTCCATCATCCCCTTTGGTTTTGCAAAACTGGACAAAGGACATGGGAGTAACCTCCCCTCTGTCTAGACCCTCCCCTGGGAGGGTCCCCTGAATCTTCCCAAACCTTTCCCTAGGGTACTTAAGGGCTTACCTGGGTGTAGGTCCCTTGATTCATCGTGGGATAAGATTCAGATCAGACACCACTGCACTTCTACCGTCTGGGCATGCTGGACTTTGCTGGACTTCGTTTGGGCCTGACTTTGTCTCCCTTCCAGTCTGCTGCATCGTCTCTGCCTGTGCATCATACAGGAACCTTCCAAGGCCTGTGAAGCATCAAAGAAACCTGAAGTAATCTCCCTTGGAGTGAAGGAGTCACTCCCCTGCATTTGCAGGCACCGCAACTAAGTCGACCGGTCTGCAGATCCTGAGCTCCTCCGGATTCCGTGGGCTCTGCAACACAGGTGGTGGTTTTCCACAGCTCCCGAGGCCTGCCCTGCCCTCTCACCAAGTTTGAGGCCAGTATCCCTCGTGGGAGTTGCACCCTGTGCACCGTGTCCAACTTGCAGTTGCAAAGGCTTGTTGGCTTCTTTGCAAGAAGATCTTCGGGCTCCAAGTAGCCCCAACCTCGAGCACCTCCAGTGACCAGAATCTTCAACCACACCGCATCGTGGCCTGCATCTTTTGGTGAGCTGCTTGAGGTCCTCTCGCGACTCCAGTGTCTCCGGCCTGTGGGTCCATTGGAGGGTCACACTTGTTACTTTTGGGCTCCCCTGATTGCTCGGGGCCTGCCCTGACTTCCCTGCCTTTGGTGAGTCCCCTGGACCTTGCTGGTCCCAACGTTGCTCCTTCTTTGATTCCTGTGTGGCTTGCCTTTGCCAAGGCTTGTTGGTGCTCCCACCGGACACCGACCCCCCAGCACTCAACATCCTTCGTGGGACAGCTCGTACCCGGGTCCTGGTCTTCCTCAGTGTTGCTTGGTCCTCACAGCTGCAGAGTCAAGGTCAGCATCATCTTCCCTGAAGCACCCGACAACGGAGGGCATTCGTCTTCCAAGTCTCCTGGTCACTCCCAAGTGGCATAGACTCTGTCCCCACTGCTTTCAGGTACTCCTCTTCAAGAATCCACATTTGGATTCCCACGAACACTTTCTTCTCTTTCAGCAGCAGCACTTTCCTGAAGTCCTCCATTGGGTCCGACGGTGGTTTCCAACACCAATTCACACGTATGCACCCGGCTTCCCTGGTGTAGGTAACGTGGGTACTAGTGTATCTACGGGTGGGGGGCCTCTCCAACCTTCTGTCTTCCACTGGGTTTCTTCAGGGTCCGCTGGGAAGGGTCCTTAATCTTTAAAAATCCACCAGCGACTTGCACATAGAGTTGTACGGAGCACGCTGTCGGGTTTCCACACTGCACATGCTCTCTGTGGGGTCCCTATCTACTCACCTTGGGTGGTTCCTTGGAGTCCCAGCACTTCTACGTCCTCTCGACACTGTCTTGACTCGAGTCGTGGTTCTTATACCACTTTCTTAGTATATGGTTTGGTCCCCCCCGGGGCAACTGTGTATTTCGTGCTATTTACTGTGTTTCTTTGCTAAAGTATTGTGTGCACTGTGTTTATCTCCGTGTTGGAGATATTGGAACGTACTAGAGAGTATTATATAATAAAAACATTTTTATAAATACTTGGTGTGGTTCTTTTTCACTTAATCTATACTATAAGATTGCATTCTGGTAAAACAAGCTGCTTTACACTCCTTCTGGATTAAGCCTGAAGGCTGCTCTCCACAGCTACCACTTAGAGAGCTTTCTAAGGTTGTCTAAGACCTCTTAAATCACCATAAGGGTTGCCTGGACTGGTGCAAGGTGTCCACTTACATTAGTAGACATCATATACCAGGCCAGCTTCTCACAGTTATGTTTAAAATGGTCAACCATTACACGCTTGTAGACAGTCTTACTGTTTTCGGAATGGAAGGAGAGGCCCTTCAATTGTTTGCATTCTTTCTGGCAAAACTGTTGCAATCAGTATCTCTGCCCCAATTCCACACAGTAGATATGGGGGTATAATGCAGAATTCCCCAAGGATCCAGCCTCTCCCCCCTTCTTTTTAATCTATATATTCAACCTCTGCTCCTTCAGTTCAACGCTATCTCCAGTGGACGATACACAGCTCTTCCTCAGTTTTGACCAGAAGCCTAGAAGTAACAGGGGACAACTGAGAGAACGTTTGTTAGTGATCCAGAGATAGATGTCTGAAAACTCTTTAAAACTGAACTCAGAAAACAGTTACTGCTAATGAGGCGGTCTCTTCCTGTTGAACACCTGACCTACGACCTATTCAAAAACCAACGTTAAGAACTTGCTGTCCTGCTAGATCAGAATTTGTTGCCCCCTGTAGGAATTTTGCCTTTCTTGTATGGTCTGCCTGGATTTTACGGCATTTTTACCCTATTCTTGCTCGCTGTGAACCTCTGTGCACTTTACCTCTGTTAATCAGTAGTAAAGTGCATGTGATCTTCCTTTAAACATGTTTGATTTGATATACTCCTAATTGGCATATTTAACTTACCTATAAGTCCCTAGCTCAGGGTAGCAGGTGTACCCAGAGCCTTTAATTTAAATGGTACCAGTGGACTACAACACCTATTCTGCTACCCACTACAGTGGCAGTGCAAAACTGGCTTCAAGTTTTCCAATTGTAGCCTGAGTGCAGAAGTGTAAAAAATGCAATTCGACTTGTCAAAAGAAACCCTTTTGACAGGTCAAAACCTATACTTCCGTCCCGATTTTTCCAAAATGTTTTCTCAAAATATCCATAAAAATAATGCGGGTCCTCAAACGGTTCGACATACTCGCGAAAGGCAACACTGCATACAACTCACAAACCAAGAACGGGCACACAAGGGGTGACTTCCCCCACATATGGGGGCCACATTACAATTTAAATTAGGAACCGCTTGAGGATCCGAATGAGTTTTATGGAAATTTTGAGAAAGCATTTTGGAAAAATCAGGACGGAAGTATAACCGACAGGGAGATACAGCTCAAAGAAGATTTAGCCCTGAGGAAGTCATGGGAAAATGTTCCCTTCAGTGCGACGAAACACGTGTTGGATAAGGAATCTGTGCTTTTGAATATGAAGTAAATCTGAACACAAGAACATTAAAGAACAAAAGACAAAGAAAAGAACAAATAGATTTTTTGTATACCTTGTATTGAATTTATTTGCGTTTGCTGGGGGACTTTATATATACAAAAAAGAGGCAAGTGCAAACAAAGAAATCTTGACCGGACAAAGGCACCAAAAGTAAACAGCCGGTGAGGGACCTCCTCTGGGAGTGAAATCCCAATGGCTATCCGACCTTGTGGAGCCCTCCTCAGCTACAGCCTGAAGATATTTAACTTCCATGTGTGAGACTAAAGACCTATTTTGAATTTGAGGGACAGGTTACTCGATCATGAGCATGACTAATATCCTGTCCGCCTTATAACAAGGGCATTATATCCTATGGTACTTGTAATAACGTGGACGGGATATCCGTCACATTTTTGATGGAGTACCCATCCACCAAACTCTAAATCAGGCAATAAGTCTCCCGGTAAAACCTCCAACCGGGTCAAACCTGGGCCTGTATATGACCTACGCTCCATTGTGCTGGACAACTAATCACGCCGAGGTCTCAGGTCTTCCTCGACCAGTTGACAGCAGTTAGTGCTTAATGCTTTTTGGCGCTATTTTTAATTCAAACTTTAAAAATTAATATTTTCAGCACCCCTTATTGGATTTTTGTTGTGTTGGACTCATTTTATTTATTAAAGTAGTCTCTATTTTTCTACATTGTTTTAGGATTTATATCGTTTTGTGTTTTAGCTTTACCACCATTTTGGTACTGCATAAAGACTTTACACATTGCCTCTAAGTTAAGCCTATTTGCTCTGTGCCATTGCTACCAGGGTGTTGAGCTCTGATTAATTTAGTGCCTTTAGGGGTTCACCCTGACAAGATTTGTGTTTATTACTTAAGGTGTATATTCACCCACCTTAACTAATAACCCTATTTCATGCACTCCAACTAATTCGGAAAGTTTTATCTATTGATATTGCCTAATTAAAAATGCTTAAACAGATTCTTCCTTTTATCCCCCTGATAATCATGCACATGTGATCAGGGCTAATGTCATAGCCAAACTATACTTTTGCAATGCTCGATGTCAGTATTTCTGTTCAATACATTGTCAAGCATCAGCACCTACAAAATATCACAGTCAGGCTTGTGAGCTGTCTATGGAAATATGATTATGTCTCCCAGACCCACCATAACTTACTTTGGGTACCAGTGACACAAATAATTGAATCTAAAACGCTCTGCCTAATTCACAAAGAATTTCATAAAACCTCTTTATTCATGTAAGTGTACTCCCTAAAGGCCACTCAGTTCCACCTCTTTACTCCTTCTAGAAGTTCCTCATTTCAAAAGTACTAGTGACAGCCTGACATGTCCTGCGACCCAAACCTTCAAATTACCTTCTCTAGAAACTCAGTAGTATTTCCGATTTTAACCAATTCAAATGGGCTTTTAAAACTCACTTGTTTTAATTGTTCTCTTAGAGGTTTGTCCTGTTCTACTGTGAACATGCGCTGAATGAATAGTAAATAATAAAAATATAACATTAAATCTAACCACCCATGCATTTTGTTGTAAGATTCAACAACATACTAATCAAATACTAAAATTCAACAGAGTCTTTGTGTACTCCTATTAGACAGTTGCAATTGCAACACAAGGCTCACTTAATTGCTGCCTAGAAAAGGCAGATCATAAGTACATAAACGTGTGGATCTGGCTCTACATTCATGTTATAATATATGTACTATGCTGTGTCATTTTAGAAAATATTGCTGTTTAGGAAATGGCTGCCTTCTCAATGTACACTGAATTTAGCAGCAATCTCTGCAGAGTTCCCTGAAGGTTAAATGGGATAAAAAGAAAACACTTGCTAGTCCAGTTAGACCCCATATAAGCTGGGGCCTCATTCCCTAGAGTGAAAAGGTGGCCAGAATATTCTTGACAGTTACCACTCTTGCTTTCACGGACAGCATCTATTATCAGATGCCCATATGCAAACCATCACTCACCAGTCCATCATGTGGGTCTCCCCAGTTGAACCTCATTACTGAGTTCAGCAACCTATCAATAACTCAGTCCTGCTTGTTACAATATGTATTTGGAGTTCAATCTCTGAGTCTTTAGGATATCTTTCAGTCCCATGCAGTGCTTAATTTGTAAAATATGAAGTGCAGGTGCTCAAATGTTTGTCGGAGGCTACACCCACTTTCCCCCAGCCCCACCCACTTCCTCCACTGGCTCCACCCACTTACTCTATTGGCTCCACCTACATCCTCAACTGGCACTGCTAAAAGTCCGACGTAATACTCAATCTGAATTTCAGAAGCAGCGACAGCAACAGTGCAAGATTCCCAAGTCAAGTGTGAATCACAAGCTGTGGCCACCACTGCCATGTGCTGCCATCACCTTATGTGCATTACTTGCGATTGCAAACTTTTATAAGTTGAATTAATAATGCACATTTCATACAAGTTTGTACATAAATACTGCTGCACTAAACAACACTGCAGTCTTCCCTTTACAGACTACAAACGCACTCATGAATGGCTGATGCCATCAGAGTTTAATTACATCAACTGGGCTGGAGGGCATTTGCATTCTTTGAAGAGAGGATCACAACTTTGTATACGTAATTGGGGTGGTTTGTCACCCAGAGATTCTTTAAGGCAAGGGCAAAGTGGGCAATTAATCTGGACCCCAACCTCCCAAGGCCCTCCCTGGTATTCTTTCTCTCTCTTACTCGCTTCAATTTTTCTCTCCAAATCTCTCCCCACACCCCCCGGTCTACCTCTAACTCGGTTTGTCTTTCTCTACCTATCCCTCCCTCTACACCCTGTCTTTTATATATCTTTCCTTCTCTCCTCGCCCATCTGTTGCTCTTTCATATCTCTCTCAGTATCTGACCTCACCACTCTTTACCGGTCTCTCTCTGCTTCCTTCCTACACTACCTCCCTAACCTCTTCTAAGTTATTCATCACCTCACCTCCCTCTTGCTACCATGCTCCTGCCTCTCCTTCTGCCCCACCTTTCTCTACGTAAGCTCAATCTTTAACTCTGTCTTGTTTACCTCACAAATCAAATCAGTAAATCCTCACCCTTCTCTCAGGTCATTTCTCTATCGCTGTCTCTGACTACTTCCAGTTCCATGACACTTTTCTGTACCACCCTCCACCTTTTTGTGCCCCGCTGCCGCTTCATGTACCATGTATGTATCCTTTCTTCACTTCTCACTTTTCCTCTCTATCTCCAGATTTTTATGTACCCGAGTACTGTACCTCCCTCCTCTCTTTAGTTCAATTTTCTCAGCCTCACTCTCAGGCACATCTTTCAAGCGAGCCTCTCTCACGATCTCACTTCTCGGCCAGTCTCTGTGCCCATCTCTACCCTTCGATCTCTACCTCACCTCCCTGTCTGTTCTCCACCCTTCGCTGTGCTCCACACTGCACTGTCACCATCATCTCCCTATCTAGCGTCCACTTTCCATCAACCTCACCCCTTTCTCTCAACTGTATACCTCTTTTCCCCACCTATCTTTACCTTTCTATACCTCACCTCTTAATTTTTCTCACTTCTCTATCTACCCACTCTTTCTCACCATTGTCCCTACCTCATTTCTCTAAGTCACATCTAACTCACTTCCTCATTTATTTCTACAGTCTACTCTCTCTCCTATCCTCTCAATTTACATCACCATTCATTGCGTACCTCACCTGTCCACTGTCCCGGTCTGCCACTCTTCCCCTCACCTCTCACAGTCTTACTTCTTTCTTACTACACCTCTCCTTCTCTACCTCATTTTTCTGTCCCTCTCTCATCTTTCTGTGCCCCTTTCCCAGTATCACCCCACTCTCCCTTCCTCACCGACACAACAGCCATCCCTCTACTTCTCCCTCTCCTTATGAACCTTGTATATCACCTCTTACTCTCTACCTCTTTACCTCAACCACTCTCTAGCTTTGTTTCACCTTCAGCTCTCTTTCACTACCTCACCTCTGTCTTCTTGCTTCACCTCTTTTTCTCAACATCTCTTCTTTCTGCCCTTCAGCACTCTTGCTCTACCTTTATTTCTACCTCTCTTCTATCGAGGGCCACTCTTCTACATGTTCCCTATAATCATAAGGGCAACCTATGAAACCTACAGCATTTAAAGGCAGAGCATTCATGATTTAGTTTTGGCACCTCCTGCGATCACTGCTTGGGAGCCCGGGCCCGAGCCGAGGGAGCAGCCTTACAAAGACGCACGGGGCCTGCGGAAATACCTGCTGGCAGGTAGCTGGGATGCCACCCTGCCTCTGGCTGATTTCCAAACTGCTTTGACGCCTGCTAACGAAACACCTGTGGCGCAGTGGTGGCCTAGTCTGCAACAAATCAATGCCATTAAGCTTAAGGGCATTGTACTTGCACACGGTGCCCGGCGCCGTAGGCATGATTGCTCAGGGCAGGCCTTGGACTCGTTACTCGGTGGTTTACTTCACAATTCACTTCATACGTATAAGTGAATTGTGAAGTGAACCACCGAGTGATGAGTCGAAGGCCTGCCCTGAGCAATCATGCCTACGGCGCTGGGCACCGTGTGCAAGTACAATGCCACTGCCCGGCCAGGAGAAGGGTGGAAGAAGGGCAGGGGCCGGGCAGGGCCTTTAACTTAACCCCTGCCGGCCCTACAGTTTTGCACATTTTTTTAAGTACATTGAACCCTTGCCCAGCTAGGCTGTGGTTCACCGCTCTGGAGCAATTTAACCCTGTGTTGACGCTGGCGTAGGCCACTCCCGAGTCCCAACCACCCTGAGTTAATGTAATTTACGTAAATGAGGCTTTACTCATGTATTCAGTAATTGCTTTGTCTGTGCTGCACACAGACACACACTTAAACTTTATTCTGCCACGCCACGCTTGTCAGTGGCAAAGGAGCAGCGACTGCTCTACTGCACATCCAGAGGCCGGGGGTCGGCCATCATCGATTCTTCATATGGAGCGGGAGCCGGAGCTACCACGCCGGTGACCGTCACGTCACGCCACCCACCACGCTCAAGAAAGAGAAAAAAAGCAGCGTTGGTTTGGCAACGGCTACTACTTACGGTTACTGGTGGTGGTGGGTGGCCAAGCACTGGCCGTCCTGCCTTTATTAACTGAAAGCGATAGGCGGCCTAGTTCTGCTACTGCCTGCACTCTTCGGGCTAACCACCTGAACCGCTGGTGACTCGTGGCGGGGTGCGCGTGTGACGGGCGTCGCATTTTGAAAAAAAATCTACGCACACTGCCGCACAGCCCCTACCCCCGCAGAACCAAACCCAGCCCAATCAGTGTCCCGCCCAGCGGCATCACTGAACTAAGGGCCGCCACCTAACTAAAGCAAATTGCAATGCGCATCGTCACGACTGAATGTGGATCATATTGGAATCAGTAAATAAATTATGGTTGGAGTGAGTCCGACGGTCTGGACCAGTATGATGCCAGGTGCTATTGCAGGGTTTATTTGCTACTTTTATACATGGACTGCAATTGTTCAATTAACCTTACCCGGCATCCCCTGGCCAGACCCAGAAGTCGGGAAAGTCAACCTTAATTCTCTACCGGGCAATGCATGGATTTACCGCAGACACAACTGCCCTGAAACGCTGTACATACCTACCGGCGCCTCAGAGAATAACACAAAAAGTACAGCAGGCAATGAGATCAGACATTCATTGGAGTAAACACGTGGCATGGCCTATAGCGGCATGGGAGATACTATAAGAAGATTTTTGAAGTCATGCAATTTTAGTTCAAACTGCAGAACACGACATTGGAGGTATGTGGTATCAGCTGGGGAGGGAGGGCAGTGCACCGAGCGCAGTATGGTGCACACAAGGCGCTTGGCACTCACCTTGTACTCCATCTCCGAGTCCGAGGAGATCTTGTCTACCACATTGCCAGTCTTGTCTTTGCACAGTGACTGTGACCTTGTCCAGCAGCTCCGGCATCACCCGGTGCAGCTGCTCATTGGTGGCGTCGAACTGCGTGCGACTCACCTTATCCTCCAGCGCGCGCATGTCTGCTTTCCGAGGAAAGAGAGAAAGAAGGGTAGCGGGGAGGAAGGGTGAAATGAATCATAAGTGATGCGCCGAGTCAGTGAGGTTATTTTATATACCGTCTACGCCGCAATGCCATATGACGTGCAGAGTTGCAGACGCCTGGTGTAGACCCGGCCCTGATAGATAAGTGCCGGTGCTAAGCACCGGAAAGCACCGGCACAAATTAAGCACTGGTCCCATGGGATAGTGTAGCTGGTGTCTCCATCAGCCACCACCGTCTCAAAGGACTCCTTGCCGACTCTCTTCACTGGAATACTGGATATAGCCCTTCTGATGCGCCACCCAACGTGCCTTTTGTAGGGTAGACAATACTACTCAAACATAACCCTCGCTTAGTTGGGCCCTAATTCAGTGGTAAGGAATAGGTAAGGATTGTTTCACCTGAAATAGGGCCTGATTTAGATCTTGGCGGACAGGTTACTCCGTCACAACGGTGACAGATATCAAGTCAGCCGAAATATAAATCCCATAGGATATATAGGGATTTATACTTCGGCGGACGGGAAATCTGTCACCGCTGTGACGGAGTAAATCAGGCAAACACATTACACTTTTGAAGTTCCTCACACTGACAGTTCACAGGTAGTAAACAGACCCTGGGCTGAGTATGTCTTGATTCATGGATAGATCAAGAAACATTTACATTTGAAAGTTACCATAAGACAGAATTATTTTTCTTGAAGCAATAACATTTATTTTTAGGATCCAACTGTAGGAAAAGACCTTTCAAAGCACATTAAAATAACAAAACACTTTGAAGCTTTTGGTTCATAAAGGCTTAAAATGGAATGAAACTTATAGAGCGCATGTTCACCAAAGAAGGGTATCTTGGTGCTAGAAACCAAAGCATAAACAGACCATCCCACAAAGGCAT